>JAAAYG020087877.1:32907-54232 GCA_009936455.2 Tomocerus minor | reverse complement strand
TATGTAGCCACCTAGGTGTACTCTACCTATAGACTAACACTTATGAATATTAGCTGTCTTGATAATATGTATAATTATTCTAGCGTACTTACCAGCAGTAGATGCAATATATATAATTATTAGTAGTACAGTGGAAACAGAATCAACTTACGATTAGTCAAGTCAAGTAAAATCAATTCCTTTCTATATAGAAAACGAGAGCTATACAGATTCACCCTGTGCATTTATAATAGACAATACACTTGAAATAAATTGAATTTGAATCTGCATTGCCAACACTTCTCTATATATTTCTGCCATTCACGCACACACACACACACAGAACACAGACACTACTTACTGCAACAGATATATAGTAAGTAGCTAGTCGATATACATACACTCTATACTAAAATATTATTATTATTATTATAAGAGATTCTGTGTCTTATGCCAGCAAGAACTTTGGATTCTCTAGTGGGCAGAAGGTAAATACTAAAAGAAGGTAAGACAATCTTTACCTTGCTTTGTGTAGCGTATACTCACTTGCACTAGAGTGAGTGAGTCGTAAAAGAGGATTGCATAATAATAATCTCTGCTACTCTCATCGAACATGCCATGTTCTTTCCATGCGTAAGATATGGTCTGTTAACTATTCTATACTAGAGTATAATACGTACAAGTCAGGCAGGATTCTTTGAGTTGACTTGTGGAACTTCCACACTACCATTGTCAATCCTGTGGTGGCTAGACCTCTCATTGGCACAGAAACTATTTTCTTGTGCATAGATATGCAAGGGTTCTCGGGGGTGTGTGTGTGTGTCTGTGTGTGCTCAACTTACGATTTCTATGAGACATTTTAATACTTATGTGTGTAAAATGTATGATGATGTGCTGAACTTATGTACTAATAGCTCAGGATCAAGATAACTTTGTTTTCTAGACAGAAAAGACAGGTTTCAATATATTCTATATACACATACATACACTTGACCAAGTCTTACAATAACAATGATACTCTTCTAATCAAACAACTATTACTACTAGAAGTTAACACAGTAAAAATTTGTTCTATTCTTAACAGTGGGCATCATCACTAGCGTCATCCTCTACCTTTTATAAGATATATGTATGACGATATATTATAGCCAAATGCAATTGTCCATTTACTTACAAAGACTGGGATGAGATTATTTTTTTTTTGTTTTGATCAGATAAAATCCTATTACAATAGTGATATGAGTAACCACATGCAATTATAGACAAAAGTGGTGGCGAGAATAATAACATACTTTTTATCCTTTTTCTCTGTTCCTGAGGAAGCTATTTAGTTATAATGTGATAACTACGATACACATTTGTTTAACGCAACTTTTTACAGCCATCCTCCTATCTACTATCTATCTAGTATCTTCTCGTGATAAGAAAAAAAATACGAAATGTGCTCATCGCACATAAATGTGTAAACAGAGTTTCACTTTCTAATGCAAATTAAATTTTGTTTGCAGGAGGATTTATAAAGTTGTTGCAAAAAACGTAACGCAACTAATATGACTTGCTTTTAAATACAGTCCGCCGCACTGATTGCATTCATTACAGATGTATTTATAGCATCCGCTAGTGATTTTTCATTTCGTTGCACATATATTTTTTTAATTAGAGGTTAGCTACTTATAGATTGCTAAAGTCACAATATGTTGAGACAGATAGAAATTAAAGTTGAAGTAGAAGATAAAGAAAAATGTATCTATACAGGTAATAGATAGGGAATGTTGGATAAACGAGGAATGAATATCAAAGAGGGAATGAAGGTGAATTTAGTCGTCAATTCCCAATAAAGAACTTATGTGTCTGTTCCCAATGAGTTTTTAAGTGTTCTGTCGAAATTTTCGTGGTGTCTTTTGACTGTGACATGACATGGGGTAGCATAGCAGGGGATTTGATCAACATATTTGTTTTCCTTTGGTTTAATGCACTAACTTTTGTTGTTGTCAATTGTCAGTTGGTTAATTTACGTGCAATACAATGGCTCAGTTTAATAATGCAAGAAAATAAGTTAAAGTTCTCTTCCATTCCATTCCTTCTCTAGCATAGCATACAATAGTCCATTGTAGGTCACTCTCAACAGTCCCAAGGTTAATTAAATGATTAGCTTATTGTCATTTGGAAATGTGATATTCTACCTTCTACCTTCAGCAAATCTCTCCCTTGCTTTACATACTTTGATAAACTAGCGAGAATTGTGTAACAGTGTACTTTGCTTTGCCTTGTACAACTGACGATCGAGATAGCTTTTGTTCAGGAGGAATAATATTGCGCTGATTGTTGAATTCACGTCAGAAAAATCTATTGAAAATGCTAGAAAATCCCTCCTTTGATTTTTGCACAAGAAGAATTGGTGATTTGGATTATCTAGCAAAGTGCTCAAGTACAAGGTGCTATAAGATATTAAGGAAAGAAAATGGATCATTATTATATTGGTTAGAATAAATGTAAAAAATTACATTAACAAGTACCTGATAGTAAGATTTATAACTGCGGAATGTGTTTTTGAAGGTACCTATGGAAAGATGAGTTGAGGTATAAATGACAAAGAGAAGAACTCATCTCTATACAAGAATAAAGGATATGAAGATGAATGCCGTGGAGGCACGACTACTTTTGACGTTATCTTTGCATCCTGTAATGATTCCTTTGTAAAAATGCGTTTTTTAAATCGGAATTTCGTTTTCGTATAGAGTCCTGTCTTGTCCTAGTATCTTCTCTTCAATTATTATTATAGCCGAGTGCCTACATCCCATTATCATAATATTTTAGCCGCACAAACAGGTAAAAGATGTTAACACGGAGGAGCAGAATGGGAATATATATATATACATAGAGGTTGATATTATCATAAAAATACTTTTATCAAGAGTATCGTCAACACTTGTTGGCGACTGCCTACATTGGAAATGTGAAACGAGCAAATAATGAACGTGAGTGGGGCACGAAAAGGCTATGAATCTTCTCATAATACCAAAAGTTGCTCGACAAATCATCAGACAAGAAAAGAGAATTGCCGTGCTAGCTCTTTTTGAGTGTATCTTCTAAGAATAAGATATGCAATTGCATAGCAGTCGTCGTCGTACAAGAATAATCTATGTCCTCTCTTCTATATCTGTGCACTTCTTGCAACTACCAATATAACTAAATAGGTATCCAACTGTAAAAATAGGCTGCACATTAACTTTACGTGTTATTGCTTTTCTTGTCTTGTTGGCCATTTTTCTCGTATTGAGGCAAAGGCCTCTGTTGTCCTTGAAGCATAAGTAAGTAAACTAACTATCTGATTGTTATACCTTAGTTTCATTGCACATCCTCAGAAAAAACAATAAAGCGAAACTCACGAAAGTTACGTTTTTGCCAAAAAATTGGAGGCTACCACCACTGCACTGTATATCATCAACTTATATACACTTATTGCATGCACTATGTATATGTATATATAATACACACTAGACATTGTTCTCAGTAGACAATGATGAGTAACCTATTATATTATAGTTTGACTCTTTTTCTTATTCAATATATATACCTGCGTATAAATGCATTCTTGATTTGCCATTAAGAGAGCGGCTATCTATCGGCGATGATAATGAATGTCTTCTGTAGGTACATAGCTATACATTGCATTTGGCATCGATGATAAATCCAGAAAAAAATAATTATACTGGTGAAGTGAAGATGAGCTCACACTCTAGTCCTTTCGTGCATATATCTCGTCGAGAACTTAATTGTTCTCCTAAAGTCTGTTGCATTGTTTATGGGGAGTCTCCTATAGTATCTCTTATGATTTTTACACTAGAAATCTATCGTATTATAATGAAACTGAAAGGGAATGGGATTCTATTTGATTAGAAACACAAATATATACATATATGTATGTATTTAAGTATATTATATTGTATATATGTATACATTGTATATCTACTTATTTACTTTTTTGTGGCTTTCTATCACATTTATATGAAAATGATTTTATTGCGGAACCCGTTGCGTTCTTGTAATTTAATATTCAATTCTGAGATTTTACACAGAATAATAAAATATCTGTAAGAGATAGTCGAAGAGTTTTTACATTATAGAGTATTTAGCTGTTGGCAACAATATTTTATCCTTCATATGAATATTAAGTTGACAAGAGTAGTATAAACCGAAGCATTTGCATGATATATACTTTATAAGTGGATTATAATGTTTGTGATTTTATACAGTGGCAATAAATACTTGTAATTATTTATTTATTAGTGTATGAAGAAGACGGGGCAGGTCATCATCACCTCTGCACGGCAAAGCTAAAGGCAACGCAACACTCACTGACTCACAATTAGTAAAAATGCAATTTGAATAAAATAGTCAACAATACAATCACTGCCTGGGCAGGAGATAAAAAACGTTTTGCATTATATACACTTTAGTGCATAATCTAATGAATGATTATTTTTCTTTAGCACGATATGGACAGAGCACGACACTTTAGTAGTGACATGGTCAAACCAATAGCCGTGCCTCTCTTCTATACTTAATACATTTTTCAATAGTAATTTATATCATGTCCTGCTCTCCACTCTACTACAACGTGTCACTATATACTACTATATACTCTATATACATGATTTTTGTATTTAAACGACAATCGCTTCATCACAATTTATTTACAGCTCTCTAATAACTTTTTTTTGGCTTTTTCAAAGCTAATTGTCGATTGTGTTGAGGTTTATTAGAGAAAAATCTTGGTAAAAATCATTTTTGTAAAGTTAAGGTTATAGATAATTGCTTACACATAGAGATTTATTATTGGTTTGCTTGGGGTATTACTCACATTCGAAAATAAATCTTTTAGAAAATTACGAGAGATCGTGTTTGACAAAGTATTACATTATTCATTGATGCGATGGATGGATGCGATTAGTTTTCTCGATGAAATGTCATGTCACACAGAGCACAGACAAAGGTTACAAGGGAAATTAACTACGTGCGTCTTTATAGCTAAACTATTATACTTGAGACTTTTATTTCTTACAACAATTACACAGTAATAATAGATTCACTCAATAGACTCTAGCTTAATTGAGCTGATAATAGATCTGAACCTGTACAATTAACTAACTGCTTTTGTCATTCAAACAATTATAGCGTAAAGGAGGTAAATTCAATGAAATTTCTATTACTACTACTAAGTACGTACGTAGAGGATATAATGACGTTATAGAGTCTACCCCTGCTTTTTATCCTTATTTTTATTGCCAACACGAAAAGGAACTGTTTGTTTTCTGTTTTCTGATGAGAATGCTTTTGAGCTTCTATGTTTATGTAAGTATATACAACGAAAACATTATAGTGGTGTCGTTTACTTGAAAATCTTGAAACGTCGAAAAATCCAACATTTTTTATTGACATGTGTAATTTATGTACGCTAGAAGGATTATTATCCTTGTCAGTTATACCTACTTATAAAATACTAGACATAACATGGGATATTTTTCAATTGACCGAAGCAATCGTGTAGATTTATTCAATTTTTATTATATGCAGTTAATTCCAGTTTGTTTTCGTGTGTATTATGTGCTGTATTGATGGTTCACTTCATTTAAATATTTTTGTTTTGTAAATAAAAAAGAGAATTGTAATGCAATGCAAAGGGAATTGAATAGTTAATGGAATTCTTCGTATAGCTCGTTGTGTAAAAAAAAAGAGAATCTCGACAAGACTAATAACAATGATAAATAAAAGAAGCAGGAAAGTTATCACAGAGACAGTCAAGTCACTTCAATCAGCTCAGTAATCCTTCAAATTGAACAATAATTATAATTGTAGAATTAGTTTCCCTTTAACAAGTAAATTAGGGACGTATATCTATTTGTTTTTACAAATTAACTAAAGACAGATTGGTAGTTGATTATTCTAGCTCATCTCTGACCTGGTGTTGTTGCTACATAGAAAATTGATGGATTTTCAAGTGTAGCAGTAGCAACCTTTGGTTCTCCCCCTGGTAAATTCATTAAAAATCACAACGCGTTCCACTCATCCTCCACCAGACACGGTTTTGACGAACATTAACATTCTATAATGAAATCAAGGTAACGTTCATGTAGGTAAATCTATGCACACTTATAATAACTATGTAAATAATACAAGTAAACCAGTAAAGTTCGTGGTTCTGTAAGTACTTATTAAATTCATACACAATTTTAAATTAAACATTGGGATTCTCTCATTTTATTTCTATATTAAATAGATATACTACAACCGTTTAATAGACTCTTTAGAAACGAAAGATGCAAATCTAGTAAATTTGATATTTACAAAATGTACAAGTTTGTAATTGTAATTTTAAACCAAATAATTGCAATAAGATATTCAAATAGAAATACAGTAATAATAAGGCTAGCTAGCATATTACTGATGATGTTTATGGGACAGGGACAAGAATACTGAGAAATAATGAGTACAGAGACACAATGAGTTGAAAAGATTTTAAGAATTGCGTAGGAGTATCTTAATTAGCTACTAAGGCTCCTACATAATAGAATTACAACAGAAATACATTGGAAAAATTATTTATTATAGCAGTACATGAAAAATTATGCAGGATTATTGGGAATTAATGACTCGTAGTTTGTTATGCAAATTAGTAAAATGCATAAGTCAGTTTGTGATGCCTATTTGAGGCTTTACAAAGAATGCTCTGAACTTTTTAAGGAGATTTACTATTGGGTGTACGTGTAGTAGGTTATTGTTATAGTTGTTTGGCCAAGGCACGAACTAACATTTAGTGATGGAGCTTTCTTAACTATTAAAAGATGAGAGAAGTCCGTGTGTAATCGCTTTATTATGGATGCCTAAGACATTTTGTCACATAAACATCTACTAATGAGGTAATTTACATAGTTAATTAATTATTTCATTGGATCAGAGCTGTTGCGTGAAACATCTTTTTTGTTTTGCTCTCTCATCCCAAAAGCCTTTGGCAGGTGTGTGTGTGACCAATCTGTATATAGCTAGCTAGACTACATACATACAAGAATACTAAAAGTGATGATAATGAGATTTCCAAACAAATTATCATCATCTGTTTTATGTATGGACGTGTGTTGAGTTAATAAACACACAAACAATAATAAATTAATGATGACCGAATCGAATTTTCGTTGTTATCTCTATTTTCATTCTTCCCTCGGAGATAATAAATTGCAAAGACAAATTCCAATTTGCAGACATTTGTAAATGTCTTGCATTAAAGGTTTATTAATGCATATCATGGCCTTTCGTCAATCCCTCTCCTCTTTCTATAATAGACTTGTTAGAGAAGAAGCAAATGAAAAATAGTGTGCAGAAACAAGAAACTCAAGATAAATTAATAGTTAGTTAGTTAGGTATAGCCAGGTACCTATTTTTGCTGTAGTTAGTAGTTTTTTCCCATTATTAGCCTTATAGTGAGGGTTGCATTTTATTATCTCTAATACAGAAGGTTATTGTAGAAACTGCACTCAGATAACACTGCACACAAGAAGAACTAAAGTGAAATGTACAGATTATGTCATTTTTAATCACGAAAGGAGTGTGCTATAGAACAGTCGATGAAAATACTGTCAAATACAATAAAAACGACGACATTAACCCAACAAAAGCATTTTGATTGTAGGAGGACGTTGTTAGTGCACCACTCTCTTTATCTATTTTACAATTTGATCTTTATTATTAGCATGAGCTGCTGTTGCTGCAGAAAATTCTACAAAAAAGAGTTGCTCAAATTGATTTGAATTTTGTTGCATGCGAAATGTTTGTTAAAGAGATATTTTCTCATTGCCACTATTTGTTATTATTATTTGTGAACATGTAAAAGTAAAGGACATAAAGTCTCATACTTTCTGGGGCAATGATTCTTTTTGGAATTCTTCATGATCCATAATATTATAGTGTGTCTTTTTGATGAAGTAATGCAAAAATGAATACAAAGTATGTATATATATATATACTTACATAATGTAGACACAAAAGATATCTAACCTGTAAATATTTACAATATTTTGTGGTTTAACGCGTCTCTTTCGTTCTGCTCTAGAGTTCTGCACACTCTGTTTCACTTTTGATTCTCTATTTTAGGTATTATGCTAATTTTACGATATGTTACCTTATACTATTGCCGCATTGTACAATTACAACTGTGTTAATGCTCTTTTCTTCAGGACTATCTCATTATCAACTACATTAACTGTGTATAGCACTTTGTATATACACAAGTACATTTATCTATAGCCATCTTATTTGTAGATGAAGTAAGATTTTTTTTTCTGTGCGAAAAAAAAGAGTTTGCATGCAATCTTTTGTTGATAGACTAGGTAAAAAGTATAGGCAATGATGTTTTTATTGGCTACGCCATGTTACACATGTGGTGATTATCAAGTTTAGGTAATTTATAATAGTATATTAATGGTGTTGTTGGTGATATGTAGCTAAAATGAAGTTGGCCTGGCTCTTTGGCTTCGTTTCCCTCAATTACAAGATATAGGAACCATTAATTCAAGTATATGTGCCGTAGATCCACTCTTATTATTATTAAGTGTTAGATGCTAATGTAATAAAGTTATCCGGAGGGCATTGAAACATTCATATTGGATTATACATAGGATAATGGGATTGTGAATAATCATAGCTAATCGTTCGTAAGTGAGTTCGGTTAACTAGTACCAGCTCTTGCTATAATAATAATAATATATAGCATTGTGTAGTAAAAGAGTCATTAGCAATAGTTTTGGTTGAAAGCTTTTCGTTTCATGTTCATTTCTTGGCATTCACTTTATTCACTTATTTGTTGCACAGATTGTCATTAAATTTTTGTTATGCTTCATTGAAATGGAAAAGTGATACGATTCGCGATCAAGTAGTAGTAAGTAAGTAACTATAATACTACTACAGTAATTTATAATTGTATTTAGCCACAGCAGCAGAGAGCTGCTACATTTTGATTTAGCATCGAGGATATAATAAAGGTGAGAGGAATGATTAGCGAGATCAGATACTATCCATAGGCTATTTTATTAAAATTCCCCTCTGGTTTCCCTTTATATTAAATTAGCAATAAAAATATGGATTAATTTGCACTGTGCCACTCTGAATACATTAACTCCATTATTCAAGCTACACACTTCAGGACCAATAAGAAAATTGGCAACAAAATTTCAGAGGGTCAAGGAAAGGAAAAGTAAGGTAACCTGCCTATAATATTATAGTCACTACTACACGTAAACGTAAACGTTTAAACGTACTTCGTAGATGTGCATGAACTAGTAGACTAGATCAAACCATTAAAGTCGAAAATTGAAGACAGAAGGAAAATTTTTGTATTCACTGTCAGATTTACATTTTATGATGTGTAACGATCATAGAGACAAATTGCCGGCACTTTTACATTCCTTTTTATTGGGATTTGTTTGTGGGCACTTTGTCAGGACTCAGCATTGGATCTACTCATATTTTATGCTAAATATATTATGGATACACCTTCACGACACATTCTTTGAGTGAGCATGTGACAGGAGTGCTAATGTTCACTTTAACACATAAATTCAGCTCAGAGATTAAAATCAATCGATTCTATACATACAGAGATGCTGAATCTAATCTTTTGGCCTTTACGCTTTTGTTATTCTCTATGAGATGATTTGGCATTTGCCCTCCTCCTCTTCACTCGCGTCGTTAATATTTTTAGTAGCTATCGTTAGTTAGAGATTTGGACTTGTATATTCTTTAGCCCTCCTCCCTCCTACTCCTTTCCATTTACGTATGTATGTACATCACTCTAATAATAGTTTTCTGTTTTCCCTTTCACGCAGTCATTATGTCATTAACCATTTGGCTACATGTACTATGGATGCTAATCTCTGTTTACGTTACACTCGATTGTCCATTACATTGCGCTTTTTAAATGGTGAAGGTGTGATTGCACATTGTTAACGTAAGTCACCCAAACAGTTTTGTCATTCGTAGCATTATCTTCTACATATTGGAAATTATTACGTGGTTTTCACAATTAATTCCATTGGTATTTGAACCATTCAATAACCAACCGTTTTCTGTCCCTAACAAACCTACTAAAGATATTAGAATGAAATTTTTGTTGTGGATAGGAATAATAGTAAAGCGTCAAAATAATGTACAGATTTTGTTGAAGCAATAATATGACAATTTCAATCATGTGCTTATGAATTATGGATGAATTTTGCAAATATATTTATAGAATTATTGGAATGATGCTTTGCAGTGTAGAAAATATATTATGGCAAATAAAGATCTGTAGGCAGTGTGTATCGAATTATCTTTTCTCGAGATAGGCTTTGCTGGATGAATTGATAAAGAGTAAAGATCTTGAATTAAAATGTTTTCGTGATCTACTCGACTCAGGTTTCCCTATAATAATTTTAGCTATCGAGACAACTCTGAAATAACAAATCAACTCAAAGCAAAAATAAATAAGTAAAGGATGAAGTTAGTCAGGAACGAAACTAAATGAAGGCAAGTCATTATCTTTTACATAATTTTTATATATAAAGTATAAGCATTTTTATACTATATAGACACTATAGAAAGATATATTACTATAAAAGTTATTTTAAAGAACTAACAATCGATAACTATGTATTCTTCTATTTTTGTTGCTTCGCTGCAAGAGTGACGATTGTTTTCTATAGACTCTTAGTGTACTTTACATTGTGCTCAAGAGTCGTGATCGTAATTGAGTGGAGAAGGGAAGAAATTAAGGATGTACTTCGAGTTAAGTTTACTTAAAGTTATCTATGCAGAGGGGATACGTCAAAAGCTTGTAATAACATCATCATCAAATCATCATGGACATTATAATAGCTAGAGGTTTGTGTATGTAGTGCCATAGTTGGGGATTTTGAAAGATGATTGTGAAGAAGAGCTTCTGGTTTACTTCGCTCTCATTCTTCCTCATCAATACTTATTGTGAATATCTCAATTAAACTTTGCTTCATTTGTTAAGCTATTATGTTATACTACAAATAGACACTCATGTAAAACAATTCAAGTTTAATTTTTGAGATTAGCACATGCAGATATATCTTATTTTCGATAACCATACAATAAAAGTGTCTTATTCTTATATCTACAGATTTTCTATATGGTAATAATAATAATTAGCGTTGTACGCAGTGACTTTAGAATCCAATGTCAATCAAAATGTAATAATATTATTTTAATCTATCTATTGGAGATAGGCAAATTTATTTCTCTGTCGTTTGTCTAAGTTAATTAGGTCAGGATCAGGACAAAGAGTCAGTGAAGAGTAGTCCTTAAAATAATATTGAATTTCGATTCGATAGGATCTTATACTTTTAAGGCATTAGCTAGCAACTGCCTTCGGGCTTCCTTCCATCTCATCCAAAAACTTTTCTGCATTAAATAATAAATGTGTAGGTATAATATGGATACAGGTAGGTAGATAGGTAGAAGAGCTCTAATCTAATGTCTGTAAGTACAACAGACAGATTGATAGTATGTTTATTATTATATTGAAAGAATTGAGTCATTGTTTGATTCTCCTTACCTTGTGCGGCCTGTTTGCATTTGTTAGCATTGAATGTTGTCGAAAGAACGAAGAACTTCTCTGTCCATGTCCTCTGTTTTGTCTTGTCTCTTGAAATTGAATGTGAAGTGGAGTGGAGTGGACTGGAGGATATTACAAATACACAAAGTACTGACAAGAAAGATTCTTTTGCATTCAATCGTCTACTCTATACAGGTATACACACAACTTCACTCTCATTCTTTGCCTTAGTAGAGAGTGATAGCTTATTGTGTTTGTAGATTACGTGCATTAGCATTGCTATGTCATGTCACATTAAGATTTCTATTTGAGGTCACCAAGAGTAAACGCCGTCATAGGATAATTTTCCATACATAAACTTACAATTACAACGACAACCACACATGCACATCAAGTACATGCTTTCTTAAATTCTATTATAGCTACCTACTAAAAGTACCTTCCTGCTAATGCGTTTTGCATTCCCTAAATATCTACATGCGTTATTATTCAGAATCAATTCAACAATAACAATTTCTATTTAAACATAAACACGTCAGAGCTGTTAGTGAAACAACAGCCTGTAGTAAAATACAAGTAAAAATTAACTAATGACTAGTCCAGTGAGTCCTTTGTGAAGATTCTAGTTTATTAAAGGAATTCTTTCTGAAACTGTTTGATCATCATAGGATAGTGATAGGACTCGTTTTGCCTTATACTTTGACTTTATTTTTGAACTCAGTTGAACTACTACTGACGATTAGTAACGTTATCATGAGAATTAATGCATTGTGTCATGTAAAAAATCACTAAAAGTATGCAATTGCACTAAAATTACCATAATATTTAGAAAACCACTCTGAGAGTTACTACAATGAAGTGAAACTGGAGAAGAAACAGGAAGAGGGTTGTTTTGTAATTTGCATAAGTCATTTGAGCACCTATGCTTTCCTAACATTTTATTTACTTTGTACACTTGCCAGAAGAAGCAGAACAAAGGGAAGATATGTTTTTTCAGTAAATTAAAATTAATATAGTAGCATTTTGACATTTCTATGCTGATTGTGTAAATCACTGAGGAAAAGCCATAGGAAAAGCAAGTTAGCAGTTAGTCACAGTTGTACGATGCAGCCAAGGATAAGAACGAGCTAGAGTGCAGCGCGCGCGCATCTACGTTGTTTAGGCCTTCTTGGAAAATCCAGAATAGTCCTTCAGAACCAGAGTCTCCAGAATGCAGAAGCGTCTTTTCTTCAGTAGTCATAGTCAGTGTCAGTAGTAGTGAAGTGGTTTATGTCACCTTGTCGGTTTCACTGCTGGACGTGACATTTGAGGCAGATTTCCGTGGATATCGTAAAATCTTTCAAAATTTTTGGCATTGGCAGGCGAAGGTAAACTTGTCATCGGCAGTTTTAAACATTACAGGAATATGGATCAGTCTATGAGGCCACAAAGAAGACCACCTCCCCGTCCTCGCACTGGTCCAGGGTCTGCAACTTCACAAATACAAGAGTGCACCCCAGCCCCTACCCCAACATGTTTTGAGGAAATCGTGATACCCAATTTGAGTGTCATCGAGAATAAATATAAAGGACTAGACAGGGAAATTGCCGTTTGCTGCAAGAAATGCGAAACCTATTCTGCGGATAAAAATAACGTGGGTAACGTGTACAGATGGATCCAGATGGAAGAGTTGGTGAAATGGTTACAGAGACCAGAACGGTACCTTGATTTGGGAGAAGAAAAACCGACAATGCATGTGGTAGACCTGACTTGTTGCATCGGTCCAATTGAATTCTATGTCGTGTGGAGGAATGCCGATTATTTATTGTCCAAGTTGCTCAGACGTTGGTTGTACACTGTAATTAATGATAATGATCCAAGATTCCGGGAATTTGACTCTCCTAATGAAATCAAAGCTGGACAGTATGTCGCAGCTTTTTATGTTCGAGATGGAAGGTGGTATCGCGCTAGGGTTATCCACAGAATTTGTCCCCAGCCTCTAGAATATGCTGTTCAGTTGCTCGATGATGGAACAAGATTGGAATTGAAAATGGACAGGTAAATGATTTGGACTAAAAATAAACATGTTTATTAAGTGGAAATTGGAACATTATAACAACTAAAAACACAAAATAGTACGCATGTTGTTATTTTGTATTTATATTTATTGTTAGACTGAGACATCTTCCAGAGGAACTATATCCACCAAAATGTCGCCCATTAGCTTTTCGCTGTCAACTATTGGGACTAGAAAAGTTTTCGGAATCTATCCAGCAAAAGGTTATTTGCACATTTATCAGAGAAATACGCTATGTCAAGCACCTTCAAGTTGCTGTTCACAAAATTGATGATGCTACCGGAGTACGGTCAGTTACCGTGGCGGATGTGGAAGATCCAAACAAAGATATGCATATCAATGTGATGGCGGCTGCAAAGAAATATTCTGAAAGAAATGTCCCCGAATTGGACCTAACTGAGAAAAAAGCAATGCTTACGGATGCCGTATATATGGTAAGTAATAAACCAATTTATTTGTATTTTCGTTCAAAATTCCAACAATATCACGATTTGAATTAATTTTTAACAATACTTTTTTACATTTTTGGGACTCGTAAGCTTAGTTTATTTTTCCAACTAAAAAACTTTTTGAGGTTTTTGTTTTACTATAGCCAGTAATCAAGAGATAATGTCGCAATCACTATCACCCCCAGATTATATATTTAAATGTCTTCTGTTGATTTAGATTCATATGAACTACGAAGTTCAAGTACGCGACTACAGTGACTTAAAGCTGAAAGGACTTCGGAACTGGCGTATCACTAATGTGATCAGTCCATCTGAATTTTACATGGAATACATATATGAGAAGGATACTGAAAAACATAGGAATTGGCACGCAAAGATGCAAGAATTCTACCGTGACCCCCGTCTCCGCGAAGCATACCAAGTGGTAATTATAATTCCTTCATTTTTCAAAAGATTTTTTAATGATAGTATATAGAATATTAATTCTCAAAAAATATGTTCAAAAGGTGACAAGCCGGATCTATAAACGTCGTCACTACGCATGGTGGAACAATAATGAAGACACTTGGGAGCGTGTCCGTTGTCTGGATTCTGATTTGTCGTTACGACAAGCAACCATCTACTTAATCGACTATGGGGTTACACGAGTGGTGCCGTATGACGAACTTTGGGAACTATTCAAAGATTTCTGTGGATATACAGCCAGAGCATTTAAAAGTCGCTTGAGTGATGTGATTCCTGCTGACGGTGCAGTAGACTGGTCCGAAGACTGCATTGATTCCTTCCGAAAAATGGTCATAGGCGATAACAAGGTATTTCATGGAGTCATCGTCTCAGGTGAAAGAGTTAACAATGCAGTAGGTGGTGTTGGAGAGGAAACAATGGACCTATCTGTCATTCTCGTTGAAAAGAATCCAAAAGTTAATCACACCGTCCAAGCTGCTCTTGTGGTTTATGGATTTGCAGAAAGTACTGGACTCTCGTGAGTAGAAAATTAATTTCTAATCATAATTAAAATATCTACAGTTTTAGGTTCTTTAACTGATTACATTAATTGATAACGATTTTTAATGATTTTTGTATATAGATCCAGCCGAGATGACATTTTTGAAAACGGTGGACTTGGGAAACAAGGTCACTTCAGTTCTGAAGATTTTAAAAAGTATCAAGAAGCAAATTCAGGAGCTGATGCCAATGAATCAGTGGTAACACAGCTGGAAGCAAAAGAAAGGTTGGAGACGCTTCTTGAATCTGCGCTTACCTTACCTGCTGTACACACTACTGACTTATTTCGCGCTTACACACGATTCAATCTTGCTACAAATAATAGTTAGTATTTAGTCCGTGATAAGTACTATATATATGTATTTAGTATTTAAGAAATCAACCTATTTGTAATTGCCAAATTCATTTTTTAATTGCAGTCAAGGCTTGGGCGCTGCCACGGGAAGTACAGTCAGCATTGCCTCAAGTTAGATTAGCTCACGTCCTACATCCAGGATGCATTTATGTCCAGCGAAGTTCGGCCTTTGAAGAAATACTGGCAATGATGATCGCTATCGGAAAAATTGTCGAAATTGAAAATGCTGTTACGGAGGAGAGTATTGCAGTTGGGGATTGTATCGCTGTATTCCATCAGTTTAGTCCTGAAGATAAGCCATTCTGGTATCGGGCTTGTGTTCGGGAAATCGTAGTAGCTGTGGAAGTAGCAAAAGTATGAACAGTTCTTTTAAAAACTGCGTACTTTTCAAATTTTAACCGTTTTATATCGAAATATTTTTGACATTGTATTTTATTCGCACTTTTTCTGAATTTCAGGTCATTCTTGTAGATTTCGGTGTAGAGATTCTTAGCAAATTCGGTACTATTCGTGTTCTTCCGGAGTATTTTCAGAATATCCCTGGATTTAGCTATAGAATTCATGTGGATATTCCGAACTTGATTCCTGTGGGGAGTATTACTTGGAATGCTGCTTGTGTCGCTAAATTCAACCGTTATATTCGTTCGTGGGATGATGTGGATCCAAGCTATTTCATCTGGCGTCCATCTTCCAGTTCAACAATTTTTGTCAATACCCTTCATGAACAAGTTGTGTATAATCGTTCTTCAGGCAAATGGAATGTGGCTCCGTCTATTCAAGGCACAGGATCATCAAAAGGTTCGGATGCCTTATTCGACTTCCGACATAAACCCATGCTATTCAATTTATTCATCTCTCACGGAGTGGGTTTAGTTTTTGAAATCAAAACGAATGAAAGACTTCCTCATGATTTTGGAGACCTTGGGGATCTACTAATTAAAATGGGTTTTGCTACTTTGAAAAACAACTAATGGCTTGACTGATGGAAGAACAGCGATACAGTATTATTAGTTCCATATTTATTATTTGATGATATTTTTTTTGACTGATGACCTTTTGATATATTAGTTGTAACTTTAGTTAAGTTCCAATGTTTAATTAATTGATGTTTACTGATTACTACGATCTTTTGATCTCTAGTGGGGCCCTTTTAGTTACGATTAAATTGGTGTTACTAATTAATTGATATTATTATCCTATATAATTGCAGTGCTATTGAATTATTTGACGAGAAAATGTAGTGTATTAGTTAATGTAGATTTAGTGTAATAGTATACCCTACGCTACGCACATGCTTACTAATTCGTACGAATCTTCTGTTCTGACACATTTGATAATCAATTAATTAAATTGTGGTATATCATTATCAACATTATGGCATTTATTTTGTGTTATTCATGCTATTTGCGATTGTAACTTATTATATGAATTAATTTTTGTTATTAGACATTTGTAACACTTCCTATATATGTAGTTTCTTTGAATCAATTGTTTTATTAGAGGTTTTGATATGTAGTATATATTAGTTCGTGTAGCTTTAGTTTATTAGAATACCCTACGCCCAAGCTTACTAATTTGCATCTTGTGACGCATTTGGTAATCAATAATAAATTAATTGTAAACATTTTGGCATTTTGTGTTATTCGTGTCATTTGCAACTTTAAATGAGTTATTTTTTGTGGTCCTAATATTATAACTATTGATATTTTGGTTGATACGTAAAAAGATATTTGTAACTATTCCTGGGAGTTTATTTGAATCAATCGTTTTATTGGAGCTTATGATATACTTTAATTGAAACGTACAGAATTGAATTTGATACATTAAGACATTTATGTATACTGTGAACATTGTGGCTAGTTAGAGGTTTATTATGACCTCATGTCTTTATTGTCTGACATTTCTCAAATAAAGTAAATGTCTGCTTTACGCGAATTGAATCTTGTTTTCTCTTAGTACCTTCCATTCTATAACTATACTTAATCGAAATATGTTTTAAATCAGCCATAGATAATAACAGTGACTAATTGGTAAGGACAGGCCATTTATTGGCCAAAAATATACGATGGAATTTTGTTCTTGAATGTAGTAGGAGTATTATAAATTTTCACAGATTACCAACTGTTTTCTCCAGATTCCAATTGTTTGTGGACAGAGCATCCCGAGCTTTTCGTTCTTCTACTCCCATCTCCACGATTGTTTTTACTTTCACCTCAAAGTCAGGAACAGAATTTTTCCCATCCGCGTAAATGGCAGTCCAGTGCATGGCTGTTTTCTGAAAAAGTGTTTTAGATCTCTTCAACTGACGGGCAACAACTGCATCTTGAGGATTATCTGAGCATTTTGCATAAATTCTAAATTAGTCGAAAGTACTACCCTTTCGTTGCATTATTATTATATATTTAAATATATTTTGTAGTTATTTTGCAAAATTAGTTACTTGTCATAAAGTTGGATTACCTGGTTCAGGGGCAGCGAGAAGGGCTGTAATACTTAAGAGTACTGTTCTTAGGGTTAAAATGGCTGCCCAGCCATCACCATTGAGAACATCGAGACAGATAACGCCGGTTTGGGAAGATACGTTAGGATGCCACAGAGGAGTGATGAATTTGACATCTGGGGCTTTAAAGGGGTAACTTTCCGGGATTTTTATGTCTAAATAGAACTTCCCCTCTTCGTAGGGAGTTTCAGGGGGTCCTGTGATGAAGCACTTCAGGTGAGTCCACTTATTATCCACTAATTCCACTCCGATTTCACTACGACGGTATTCTTCAGTAGCAATCAATTCTTTGAACTCACGTTTTATACGCTTCAGAGCGATGTTACACCCAGAGGAGGCCATTCTACATCAAATACATTCAATGCATACATTATAATAAAATAATTAAAAATTAATTTACTGGAAACAATTCCTAAATAAGTAGTCCGATTATTTCCTACCTTAGTATAACAATGAATCAGGCTCGTCGAGAGGAGCCAGTTCCGTTTTGTACTAAGCCTCACACTGCACTGATTAAAAATGGTCGTAAATGTCGTATATCCCGCGACTAATAATGGGATCTCGGATTTACTAATTAATTTACAATAATTGGAATTGATATTGCAGAGAACTCATGCAAATTCACCTGAAAATATTTGACAAAATCGTCGAATTTCTGGGAAAAATCGGCTAAAGTCCAAATTTTCTCGATAGCAACAATTTTTGTGTAGAATTGCAAATCTTATGGAAGGTAAAATTGGAGGATTTAAATCGGAAGAAAATCCGGAAAATGATAGACATGAATACATCACGTTTAATTTTATTCAGGGACATTCATGGTCAGGCACAGACTTTCCACATAATATTATGTATATATTTAGGAAATAGAGTATTGCTGATGATGGCACTGTGTTATGTACAATTTTGTTACAAACTCAATTGATGCTAATTTAAAACTACAACGAAGGGAAATCAGTTTCTCTTATTGTAAATTTTAGAAAGCCCATTCACTAATATGAATTGGGGAACTTATAAACATTAGTAATTGGGCTACGTTATGAATATGTGTAACATTTTCGTTGTATATATGGAATATAAAATGGATATAGAGAAGAGGGATAATAATTTGTAATTTACAAGTAGGTCATAGTAGGTAGATAGATTTTATTTATTCCATGTTAGGTTACATACAAGCTTACCTTTATAACTTATTGAATACTATTATGCAGAAATGAAAAGTTATTTTCCTATATGTACTATTATATAATAGTAGAATAGGTATACATTACACTATCTATCTATATGAGTTACAATGTCTACTATTATAAGTATTTCTATCCTCTACCTAAATGCTAATGTGTAAAAGTTCAGTCACACAAAACACAATCATTACTAGACAGTAATTGTAAACATTGAATTTAGTTTTTAGACGCTTTCCATAGATGCATGAAGAATATTAGAAACAGATTAAATTTTGAACTTTATCATTTGTTTATGCTAGTCATTTGCATTTGTGATATTATTTAGGTATTACTGGAAATTGCAATAATAACAATTGCAATCCCATTCAAATGCATGCAAATTGAAATGCTTACTTTTTTTAGGTACAATAAATATCTCATCTAAAGTGCCTTAACAGCTAACATTTTACAAACATCATTATTATCATCTAAAATCTATCTACACTATTTTATAGCTTCCCAACTATCAATTTTCAAGTTTAGAACGGACAAGATTTTTATTTCAAGCAGAGCGTGCACTATTTTTCCAGTTCCAGCCATGCAAAAAAATTATAAATGCATTTTAACCGAGTTATTTAACTTTACTAACCTTATGTTTAAAAAAAGAAAAAAAAATTGACACAGAATATAATGGAGGGACAAACAAGGACGATTTGTTAAGCCCTGTGGTTCAATAAATAAAAGTTTTCACCATTCAATCCTAACTTTAAGTAGTGCAGCAATATAAAATTGAAATAACCTACACCTGAAAAAAAAGTAAGTTAAAGATTCTCAATCAAGTACTCAACCGTTTGACACGTAAAAATTACTCAAAACAATTCATGACATTTTTATATTTGCATAAACATGATTATGACCTAGTATTTCATATTATAAACATTGTTTTATGTAACTGTGCCCAATAATGTCTTATTTTAACAAAAAAAAAACTATTTGAAATAACAAAAAAAATGCTCTAATTCTTTTTAATTTGTACAGGACACATAAATAGTTGAGAGATGGGTATGAAAATCTTTAGAGCATTGGTCTTGGCATTTTAAAATTAAACATCAGTAAATTTAGTCAGAATTTCAATTTGTATAACAATAATAATAACGAATGTGTAGAGTAAAAATAACACGTACAATAATGCATAGGATTGGGAGTACAATTATTAAATACTGTCTTATCTAACTGACAAAAAAGTACACAAAGAAACACAGCATACAAATACATAATACTTTGCCAAAAATATTGGGATTTAAAAAAGAACTTTGTCAGTGTCATTATTTTCGGTATTACATCTGTGGGATAATTAAAAGAAATTGACAATATCATTTTCACTTTCTATAATTACATTTTTGTTAAAAGTTAAATTGCATATGTCCTTTCATGATTTAATGGCCTGACTCTTTTCTTTGCCCAGTTTACATTTCTTTAGGTCTGTACTGTGTATTTGTATTCATGCTTTTGTGTATCCTGATTTACTCTGTTTTGTTGAGTAGGTATACTATTAGATAATTTATTACATCATGACATGAATGATCGGATTTTTTGAGTGTTTACCTCGTATCTCATTTCTTAGCTCGGCATACTGAGCTCCCATTCTTAATTCTCCGATCTAAATGCATACATAACATGATTAAAAGGTAACTATTTATTTATAAATCTAAACACGATTATCCATTACTTTAGTATTCTTCATTGTACAATTTTATACACATCTGTGCTGCTCTTCTACACCACTACACATACATATGGTACGGTATCGTTAACAAATACTTCTTTCATGATTGATTTTTAGTTCGTTTTCCTTCTCAAAAAATTCACTTTTTACTATTTTGTTAATTAGTTAGATATTATTACATGAAAAGTTAACTCTCTATGTGCTACATCGACATTGCCTATATATAATAGGACCAAATATTATACGAAATATTGAAATATTATGTAATTTAATTTAGTACATAGGATTTAGGAATCAAATACATAGTTATTACATCCGTATTTTGTATAATATATTATATAAAATGAATGCTTATAAGTTTGCATCTGAAATCTGAACGGAACCCGAACCGAAGTTAGTATGTATTTTGTTGTGAAGATATGGTTTACATCATAAACTGGATGGGATAACAATCAAGTACTTAGTAGTAATAACAATAATATTA
>JAAAYG020087877.1:0-31204 GCA_009936455.2 Tomocerus minor | reverse complement strand
GCTGGATCCATAAGTGCAGAACGGAGAGAACTTGATGTTGGAACAACGGCAGACTTCAACTCATTCACTTGAACAACGTATTCTTGCATCTCTTGTTCCTTGGTGGTAAGTCGCATTACTAACAAATTCTCTCGGCGAGAAGACTCCGACACTTGCAGTTGCGTTCTTTGAACGGATTCTTTTAGCTGAGCAATTTCGTCCAAAGAATCTACAGGTGAGTACAATGAAATACAAATTATTCCCTTATTCACATTTGTAAAAAAGCAAAATCCACAAAACTGTCAAGAAGGATTTTGTATTGGCTATAGGATAAAATAAACGTTGATTTTTAAACACAGGTGATTGAATGAATAAAATGAGGTCTAAAAAAGTACAACAATAAAATTTTCCACCTTGAAGTCTACAATGCAAACTGCGATAGGACTCCCCAAGTTGTCCATACACATGAGAAAATCTTTCATGTGGTAATGCAACGAGTTCATCGGTAGTCAAAATCAAAATATCAGGGTCATCATTTAAATCTTGACTCTGGCTGTCACTACGACTAATTTGCCCAGGTGTCCTGCCACCAACAATTGCACTACTACAAGCACCAAGTAAACTCGAGTGAGACGGTAAAGGCAGAAGAGGTGATCTCAGACTGCTACCAATATTCGTGGTGGAGTTTACTGGTTCAACTAACAAATGGGCATTACCACTGCCACTAGTACTGCTACAAATTGCACTGGCGTCTTGTTCACAACCAGAAAAATTTAACGAATCTTTTCCGTCATTCTGAACATCCTCCGGTGAGTCGGCGGTTCGGGACAAATCAATTTGCATCGCATCCTCATCGTCGTCCTCTTCAAAATCGTCCACACTCCCAAATCCTTCGTTGTCATCTTCTTTTTTGACTCTAGCTTCTGAATCAACATGGTTTGAATGTTTCACGCTCTCAGCTGAGCATTTAATAATGAGCCCATCTTTATTATGCCTATCTTCAGATAACCCTTGTCCATCAACTTTATCATCTCTCTTAGATAAATTAGAGATAATGCCTAAAACTGAGGATGTAGAGGACGCAGCCGGATTTTGGTTATTGAAGCTAAGATTACTATTGGTAGTAGAGCTCAAATTACGACTTAGAACCTCAGAGTCTTCCTCTCCAGTCATTTCAGTTAGTCACACACACTTTGCCGGTTTACTTTACAGGGAATAGGTAAAAGGGATTAACTAACTATTTGACAACTCTGTGTAGAATTTCCAGATTTCTTGTCAAATTTTCAATCTTTGATCTTCTCTTGCAATTTTCTTTTTCAAACATCCAGATCTTCCACATGCAGCAACATCCGACTCCGCAATAAAAATTGTTCCCAAGCCTAATGTAGTTACGTCGTAATCCAGTAAATTAACACAATTTTCAATTTTGTGCAATTATTCCTTTAAGAATGTTGAATCTGTGTAAAGAAGAATAACTTTTATGACATGACGAATGAATGTAAACAAAACATGTGCAATATGTATTCGTATAAAAACAATATTTCTCTCTCTATATATATAGATGTGTAGTAGAAAATAATATCGCGTCGAAAGTTAAAATAACTTATTGCGGACGATACGATGCTAGTTATTTTGTAAACAAATAGTCCTCTACGAAATTTGCAGTATTTTAATCGTGTAATTAAAATATTAAACTTGGATAATTACGTTGATGTCGATTAAAAGTTGATCAGTTTATAAAGAATAAACTTTGACCTTTTATTGCAGCTTCCATGCAGTAGCTACACTAACTAAACAACTTAAATAGCTCTAAATATTTTCTCCTTCAAGTCTTTCGCAGAGCCATAGTTCGCTAACTGAACACAAATTGAAATTTTGATGAATTTTCCACTTTTTGAATTGGAAATTCCTTGAATCGCCTCCACTTTTGCGAGATTTCAAATTTAGCAGACAGCAGCCAAGTGTTATTCACATAGTTCGCTCGGCCCGACACTTTTCTCTCACTCAAAAGGCGCTTCCTACGAATTCTGAGGAAATTAAATTATCTATGAATTAATCTCCCATTTCCCCAAACACCAAACAAACCAGTAGTTCCCTGACTCTCTGACTCCTTTTCTCATTCATTTCATTTCCCTTTCCTTACACTTGTTTACTCCTCTGGGGTTTCTTCTCTTCAATATCACACAACTTGCGTTAATTTGGGGAACTCAATTTAAGTTCCCATTTCCAGTTTTTAATAGACTTAGAAGAGCCCATACTTTAAGCTTTACACATAATATATATATATATATATATATACATATATCTTACATCCTGTCTATCTTATATACAATGAAATAAATATAAATTAAATATATACCTTACATAAAGCAGTCTATTTCCACAATCTTGTAGTAGAGCTCATAGTCGGCCAAAGTCGCAATTCTAAAGTCGCAGGCTTTGTACTGCATTTCCAAGTTATGTACAGTATTATGTGTATATAATAGTCAATAGTTTTAGTGTGTAGATCGAAGTATAGAATGAAGAAGCAGCTAGCTATGCAAAAGAGAGAGACTGCAACTGAAATAAATTATTCTTACTAAAATAAGAAGAATAAATTTTTTAACACATAATATGTTGATGTAGAAAAGTAATTTTAGCAATAGAGAATTGGTCATACTCATTTTACATTCGCAGATCTAGCTAGGCATATATATGCCAATTATAATCCAGTATATTTGTAAACTATGGAATTAATTTAATGTTGGTGAGTTATCATTTATCCATTTTAGTCTACTAGACAATAGCAATTTTAGAGGAATATGAAAAAATAATTTAGCTTGTTTAGTACTAATAGTTGGTAATTAAAATATGATAATGTGGTTGACAATTTATATTATTGTAACTGTGCATTGTATAACTTGAAACATTTTTTATTTTAGTCATAAAACAGTTGTAATATTACTGTACTAATCATGATGTTGAAGTGAGCAGCTATATACTTGTTATGTAGAATTTTAAAAATGTCTTTAGTAATCAGCTTGGTCGACAATAATAATAACATTCATGATATCTACCATGCAGTTCAAAGTTAAGTGGTATAAGTATCGTCAGAGCCGGCGTTTGTAAAGCAAAACCGCTACGTTAAAGTGTACGAAGTACGAATGACCTTATTTTTTAATGTGTATGGTTAAATTTCATGTAATATTCATGCAACAAATAAAAGAGTCTATTGATTTTTTCATTGAAATGCTGTCGATCTACCAGTTATTGATTTCTATTGCACATTATAAAGCAATATCATGCATTTAGTCACACCAGAACAAGAACAGAAGTTCTATGCTAAAAATATTCACTTGAATCTACAGGGAAGCATACTGTATATGTATGTATGTGTCTATAATAATATGTTCAAAATCGCTAAATGTGAATGTAGTGTAGTAAATTTTTCACAATCAATACGTGTATGCTGTCGACTAGCGTGTGATAGTTACTATATACAATTAAATAACGGGTTGTAACTTGTATCCGCACTTAAGCGTTAAAAATTAATGTACATTGCTTCTTAATAAACGTATGTAAAGTCCGTAGGTTACATATAAAGTTAGGTAACTACTTTTGGTCACGAAATGATTTTAGCATTATAGACGAGACTTAATGAATCGTCTCCTTTAAAAGACACAAATATGAAATTAATGGGTTCAAATGAACACACTATTAAGCATGTAGCATACATGATCGGAAAAATGACGAGCAAAGCATATAATACACATCCTAAAAATGCGCAACTACAATCATTATTTTCTATTAACTTCCTTTATTACATTTAATTTCTAAATCACAAAATCACAGCCGTAATTTAAGAACCCTTCATTTTTGCTTTTAATACAAAATCTATGGAACTGCAAACGTGCAAATGATATTAGAGAGGAATGTTCTACATATACATGCAGGCAGATATTTTAGCACATCATATTATAATCTATTATATCTCTAGTACCTTGTATTAAGACAGAGCGATAATACACTAACAACCTAATCGCCTCTCTTCTATAGCTAAAAGCAGGCTAAAAGCATGTTGAATGAAATGAAGGTCCATTTTTCTTTTTGCAAGAGCCAGAGCTCTCTGCTCTCTTTACACAGAATTACGTGGAACAGAATTCAACGTCTGTGGATTCGTAGCTCTGCAGAAGATGAGATGTCATTGGCCTACGCAAAACATCCACGTTCACAAACATCGATTTCATAAATCCATCCATTACCTTGTACTTTAGATTACGCTATGTATGCTATGTGATTCAGAATTAATATTATTATGTTTGTTCTTTTAGTTGAATGTAGGTACATAATATTATATTGTAGTTAGAAATTCCCAAATTCTTAATATCTTCGACCATTGTAATAGTCCAGAATTCTAGACTAAAAAAACACAACAATTTTATTGATTGTAATTCTATTGCTCGAATTGGCAACTAAAGCATAAACATAGTTTTAAGTATTATTCATGTGAATGTGTGCCTTATGAACACCAATAGTATACTTGTACATTTATGGTATCGTACAAAACAAATTAGAGGAAACACAATTGAGGTAGTCAAAATAAAGACAAATAAAAGTTACATTCACAAGGGGATTTAGTAAGCATAAATATTCAGTTTGTTTTCTAGCCAAATATTTGTCTGATGTATTAAATACAGCATATAAATGTCGTGTCAGTCCAAGTTACCCCGTACGTTTTGAAAAATACACTTTGACATTTGATTCTTGTAATTAATTTTGAAACGTCTCAAATCATCGTACTATACACATTTGTATAAAACTAGATTAAAGCAGGGTAGAAAATTTCAGAGTCTGGTTTTTCTGAAAAAATATAACATTCTGTTGTAAGGCAGCTTAGATTAGAAATAGATTTTATGTTATGTATAAAGTTCATTTTAGGTAGGTCCTTAATGAAATTCTTGTATAGATGTAAGAGTTTTTGACGATATTTGAAATAGCGGCTATAGATATAATCTTTCTTAAGGCTAGGTATTAATATTAATTAGAAATGTCAATTTTTTTTCGGGTACAGCATGGTAATTTGTCAATAGGATGAACATCAAAGGTGGGCGAAATAGGAAACCACCGCAAGCATTTCAACCTGAAAAAATTAAAGTTGTATTTGTACATTGAACTTTAATGAGAAAAGTAAGAGGGAATAAATATCAGTTCATCATAGACAAAAGTGAACAGTGTCTTTACTTTTTGATTGCTTCCATTCCAATAGGTATGTCGTAATTTTCATCTCTATCAAGACCTTCTGTTTTTGGAGGAAGGAAATGAGTTAGTCCACGCTCTTCGTCTGTCCCTGAATTAAATTACAAGTTATAATTACAAATAATGTAATTTTGTCAAGCGTGCACTTTTCTTGGGGTATATGTCAGTAAAGGTACACATCACCTTAGAATTTAAATATTGACTTACCAGGGACAGTGTTGTCCAAAAGGAAACCCAAAAAGCCAGCAATAAACATGCCAGTTCCCAGTAGAATTTGAACTATGCTATTCAGAGTTTCACTACCGGTATCAATTACTCCAGGCGTAGCTTTCACCCACTCCGATATAGCCTGAGTTTATTGAAACACAAAAATTAGTCATCAAAGGAAATCATCGTATAATATAATCAAGATGTATAAATAGATCATACCAATCCAAAGAAAATTGCAAAACTGCATATGAAAATGTTTCTTGTAGAACTAAGATCGACATCTTGTAGTATATTGAAGGCAACGGCCATAACTAGTGGGAAAAGGAAGCAAAACAATCCTCCGATAATGGGATCTAATTATCAATATAAAAAATCAGATTACATTTAAATTTGGTATATAATTAGCGATAGTTAACAAAATTTTTATTGTTTTTTTACCAGGTAGACCGACAAAAATTGCACCCGCTTTTCCAATCAACGACAAAATAATCATAATTACTCCAGAGTATTGAATAACCCTGCGTGAAGCAACTTTGGTCACACTTATTGTTCCAATATTATTGCTATAAGATGTCGAGCCATTTCCAGATCCCCAGAAACCCCCAAGGACACAACCCAAACCCTCCATGAAAATTCCGCGATTAATTGCATGGGTTGGAGGAATAGTTGTATCTAATTGTAGTAAAGCAATATATTAGGATAGAAAATGTTATTTATCACATAGGAATGTCTTTAACAATAAGATTCCTGCATGACAATTCTTACTTGCAATGCGGGCACATGCATAATAGTCCCCAATTGATTCAACCATAGAAGCCATTACTCCAGATATCACTCCAAGAACTGCTCCTATCGAGACAGTTGGCCATCCCCATTGAACTGCAACATTTTCAAATCGTCATTTTAAAATTTTCTGGTGAATATTTCCATAAAAACTCTTAAAGTGTATGAAAACGGAAACGTTACAAGGATATGGTATCCTAAACCAAGGTGCGTTCTTAAATAATTTAGCTTTGGCATCTGTTCTAGCAAGATCGCCTTCCTTTAGCACATCTGTTGCAGTTAATATCCCACAAACGCCCCAGACAATAAGCAAAGACATTAATACCTAAAAAACATTAATTAAGTTTTAATTTGGTGACAGTTTGTCGAGGAAATCATGGTGAATGAATTTTAGAATGCATTGTTTGTTTTTTCACCGGAAAAACTTGAAATAATGGAAACTTGAATACTCCTCCCTTGGCCACTGGCACGTTATCATCAGTTCCAGTTTCAACATTTGTGTTTCTGGTTGGGATTTTAATCTTTATATTTCGCAAATGCTGCGAAAAGACTATGAGCAGGACCATTGTTCTAAAAAATAAGTGTTCGTGTTGAGTTATTGTTCATTATCATGCATTTTACATGTACAATGAATGAATGAATGCGCATTTAGTATATGCTTTAGGTTTTCGTTTACAATATCATGCAATTCATATAAGGAGTGTACACATAGCTACACATTGAAATTGAGTATAACAGGTACCTTTATAACTACCTATTTGAATTGATAATAGTGGTAATTTGATTAGCCTTAACCGTTACTGAATGCTAAATAAACTGACCTATAATAGGATAATCATATTAATTATAAAGATTTGATAATGATGTCCGACTGCTACAAAAAGTGTTCGTCTCTTGTTTGTTACCGACATTTAATGTTGAAATTCAATTTTTGCAATTGTTTTCGTTTTAGACAATCCCACTGCTCTGATACACTTTTCTAATTAATTGAGAGCCAGTCTATAATTATACAAGCGCCACTAACACTTAAATACAACTCTTGCTAAGTAATTGATTGTCAAAAGAGTCATAAAAGTTTTTTAGTTTTGAAATGCCCATCATACGATCACGCAATAAGCCCCTACTGACTACTGACAATATTTAAATAGGTAGGTGCCTTTTTAGTAAGGAAAAGGTACAAAACACATAACACCAAATATCAAAGGCTTAATGGTAAACCCTATTATCGCATCTATCTAATTACAAATGGGAAAACGGGAAAAAATTATAATGCCTTTAATTACCTATGAAACAAAGACCTTTTAAATAAGATTTTACATAAAAACTGCGTCGATTGTAATCATTTAGGCTTGGATTTCAATGTTCCAGTCCAAAAAACATAACCACGCAATTTATGATGAAAATGATAATAATAGCTGTACGCATGGACCATTATGGACTGATACAAAATAAGATAAAAAACACTCACGCTCCGGAAACTGGCCAATTTTTGGAGCATTCTACTGCCGCATGTTTGAATAATGAAATCCCAATTAAGAAAATAGCAGGAGCCACTGTTAGCGGTGTGATGAATTTCAGAATTTTCCCGATAATTCCTACACAAAAGGAAATGTTTATTATAAAAGTTTAAAAAACAATAAAATTATTCATACACGTCATACCGAAGAAAGCGAGAAGAGTCTCAAACAATGCTGCAAAAATTATGGCTCCTTGAAGTTCCCTCATCCTGACTTGCCAACACTCCTACAATATTGGAATTACATGCTAAGTTATTTTCAGACACCAAGATATTTATAGATAGCACCGACAACTAGTTGTATGTAATTCAAAGGGAAATGTTTAGAATTACCGTTTGATCTTCTTCTGACATTTGCTCAAGAATCTCCCGATCCGGACATTTCCACTTAGGTAAGCTCATAATTGACAAAGTAGGAATCAGGTAAGAAAAACTTCCACCTTGAACGATGGGGAGACGCGAACCGAAAGTACTTTGCAAAAGAGTGATTATTCCCGACATGAAAACCAATGTTGAAATAATATTCGCTCGATTCGGATCTGAAATGTATAAAATAAGAATATTCCGGTAAGGAAAGGCAATTTCCGTTTTCTTTCTAGCTTTTATTAGGTAAGTAAAGTACCTTATAAATGAACTAAGTAAAAAGTAGTAGGGGCTTACCGTCATCCAGCATGCAGATCGCCGGTGCCAGGAAAAACGGACATGCAACTGTTGCTCCGACCATTTCAAGGTAGTGCTGTAAATAAAAATAGTTAATAAACTTAATTTCCAATTATAATTCTATGTTATTTCTTATTTTACATTATCAGTAATTTAGTTGCTAAAGATTTATTTACCTGAAATCCTAAGAAAATACACATATACCATGGAGGAACATCGTCAATCCCATAAAGTAGGTCAGCAGCGGAAGGAACAGGTTCTTTAACAGATTTTAAGGCACCTCCAACAGTGTGCCCATTAATATTTCCATCGGTTTTAATCCCATTATTTATCCCATCATTTCCATGCGTGATTGGGTACACATTTTCCAACGAGACAGGCAGAATTCCGTGCCCATTTCTTTCCTTTGGTTCCTATTACAGAACGAAACATTTTACAATGCTCCCATTTCAAGATTTGGCTTATTATTACAAAAAAAATCATTATTAATGCATTGGCTATTCATATTATGCCCAATTTCAGTACTTGGTCATAGTTAGAAAAGGTTTTCGGAGAAAATCTTAATTTTTTTGGTCATTTTTGCATAGCCCCAAATGATTTAGTGCTACACGGTTTTAATTTTCGGTAAAAAATGAACGAGGAAAATGGTCATTTCTCCCGTGTTTGAAAATTCCTAGATTACTCGGATTTAGGGAGAAATTATAAAATTCTATTTGAAAAGTCTATAAAAGTCTTTTCTCTCTCTGGCAGACAATATTGATTTCTAAACCCTCAACTAAAGACTGAAATAACCGGTCTGGCAAAATATACAGACAATATGTACAGACTTGAGACTGTTGAGATTCTCAAGTTGAGAATTTGAAACGATCTATCTTATTTATATAAGTAGAAATTATTGATAAATATAGCAAATTTACTTCAAACCCAAAATTGTCCATTGTAAATGTGCAGTCTATAAAACTGGGGTAATCATGAAACGAAGGAGTAAATTGCAAAAATCTGTAGTTGTACTTTTAATTCCCCAAAAATATATTTAGCATATATGCTGGACACTACGTGAGCTGTAAAATGCCAAAAAAAAACGAACAGAACGATATAACTAGTGTCCCTCCTTAGTGAATGTTGGGAAATATACTAGACGCATCCCAGTAGATTACATTTCATCATCATTTCCGTATGAGTATGTAGATGATCCATGATGTATTATAAGGATACATGATCCATCCACTAAGCAGACTAGGTAGACGCTAAGAACTCAATTTTAATTCACCATGCAACGTTCTTTCTCATTCACCCAGTTTTCATACGAAATGATACACAAAGACATAGCGTGCAAATAATACATGACTAGTCTTGACAGCTCTAAGGGGCTTAAAATTGGCGACTAAAATTCGAAGACATATAATTTTTAAGACTTTTCTTTATTATGTAGCGGTACGCTACATTATAAGAATGCCTTGAAGTTCTGTCTGTGTTTGTATGTATCTATGTATCTATTTCAGCCCATTTTTCATATTTGCAGTCAACTTTTTGGAATTCTGTTTTCAGTATTGAGTTATGTGTCCTCTCAATAATAAAATCCGGAAAAATGAACGAAATCGCACAACCCTCTCCACCCCCTACCCCGCCCACTTTTCTTAAAATTCGACGTTTGAAATTTTTTTCATATTTTATATGTAAATAAATTACCGCTACATTGCTACAGCCTGTTTACAACAGTTTATTCATCGCTAGCAATGTAAAGATGTCATTCAATTTCAGGTTTTTTATTTCAGTATAGTCACTATTTTTTGCATTGCTTAAAATAATGAAATTTTTGTTAATTAGCGTGTTCAAATTCCATATCAGACCCAAAATAAATAATACTACTCTTTTTGCCTCTCTTACGTTTCTTTCTTGAAGAATTTTGTAAAAGGGAAAGATTTATAATATATTTTAGAGGGGTTTGTTTTTTAGTGTCTTATGTGCACTAGAATAACTTTACTGTTCACGCTTCAACAACGTGATCAGCAGAGTTCATAATGGTAAAATATAACAAGTACCTTCTGTCTGCATCCTCATAATGCATAATGGAAGAATCTTACACAGATAGGTGGACTTGTTTGATGCATTTGTATAACTGCCTCAGTCAGTACATATACCTGTGCAATAAAATTTACTTGTCTGAAAGTAGATGTATCTTTCTTTCATGAAGATTGGTGAAAAAAGGTTAAACTACACTTATCAATTAATTTGTCTACCAAACCAACTACGTCATAGAAATACTTTTTCACATATATCGATGACGTGCGTAAAGGAGTGAGTGACTGAGTGATTTTGATTACACAGAGTAAAATAGTATACCTGTGCTCCTTGCTTTTTGCAGCATCAGTATCAGCAGCTATTCTTACAGCTGCATAAATTGAGAATGAGACTGACTGATAAAGGATGAGATGGTAATTTAAAGTCCATAAACTTGTCTAGAGTTGTTCAATTGTGTATTTTAGAACATTAGTCAGACGACTATTGTTTAATCATTCTAATAAATCAGTATAGGATTGTAAAAAATTTGCGGTTATCCATACTTTGTGTAATATTCCTAGGATTTCTGTTTTTTGGTAGGTTTTTCAGAATGTACAGCATTTTTGTTGTACCCGAAGCCCGCAATAATCCTTTGTGTAACCAAGCCTGTAATATATTCTCAACCACTCTCACTAGTCTCACTGTCCTTTACCCTAACTGACTAGTGTATAACCTACTGCCTATTGCCACAGTCACATAAGGTTTATTACAAGGCAAGGCTGCGAATGAGATAAGCTGTACATACATTTCTCCTGTTTGAAGATATTTTTTGCACAAGCAATCAACCAATACTATTGAAAATTTTTCAAAATGGATAGGCAGTAGCTCTTTCCTAGTTCTCTGAGTAGGGAAGACTCATCTTCTTCCCGGCCCGAGACTCTTCCCAAAATCAGTCCTCCCAAATATTCTCGAAAATTTTCTCTCCGCCTATCACTGGCACATATACATTGATGTACTCCATAATTTGAATATCAAAATAGTTGCAAAAATATGCTAAATAATTACAAATGCAGACATTTTTCTGTTGGATTTTTATAGATTGAAGGGCAGGATAGAGCTAGTACGTCAATGAATATAGCAACTAGAAAGTAGCAGTTTAACTGCAGCAGGTGCAGATGCAGAGCAGTGATGCAGCATAAAACATTATGCAAAATGCAATAGGTAATTGAATTTATCAAATTGCGTCACAAAATAGTACATGCTACAACATCAGGCTTCCCCTACTGCAGTGACTAGTAAGCAAAAAACACGATACAGTTGAGCCTTATATATTTGTATATTGTAATCCCACAAATACAATGCTACTCAGGTATTTTCGCAACCAGCAGTGCTAGCTAATCTGATTGAGGAAACTGGTATGTGGAAAAAATGTAAAAAAAAATATTCCTGGAAAAGATATTTTAAAGTTGACAACTTAGACGCTTGTTACTGCAGGCTAGTCAGATGACTAGTGGAAATGCAAGAATAATGTAAGTACCTACTTAAAAATAGAAAGACATTAGAAAATGGATTCTACATTTTACGTATGCACATTCGGTATCGTTCCCGGAAAGATACTAATGGGAGCAACTTCCTAACGCGGAAGGTTCCTAACGCGGAAGGTTCCTAACGCGGAAGGTTCCTAACGCCTCAACGTTGCCATTGTGTTGTTCGTACGCATTTTTTGCATTCAATTTACAACCCATTGCATGAGTGAATTGTGTTTGTATATACATGTATGTTATGTATACATGCAATGCACGTACGTAAGTATAGACTTAAGGTTCACTAACGTATCATTCATATGTTATGCATAAGATTTGATTAAGCAAAGAAGACTATTAATTAAATGCACAACCAATGTCTATAGTTAGCAAAACTATGTAGCCTTTGTAATGTATACATAACATACATGTATATACAAACACAATACACTCATGCAATGGGTTGTAAATTGAATGCGTAAAATGCGTACGAACAACACAAGGGCACCGGTGAGGCGTTAGGAACCTTCCGCGTTAGGAAGTTGCTCCCGTTAGTATCTTTCCTAGATTCTTCGGTCTTCCTACATTCTCGATGATTGCAAAGGACGAGCTAGGAATTTTTTAATTGAGCAGTAAAAATTTGAAAACCGTTGATTCATTGTTGCCCAAAGAGTTTGCAAGCTTCATAGAGTCGTGCATTTTATAATAAAATGAGTCGAAATGCGTGCGAAAATGTTCACTTTCATTTTCTAATCTATTTACGGTGGTATATGTTAGAGGTGAATTATTGAAATCTAATTCACTCGTCCTATGCACAACACAACAAAGAAACAGCTTTCGACCTTGGACATGAACTCACTGCGTGTTACTGTTACACTCTCAAATTAAACTCATCCTGCCATAGTTTTCATTATTAAATAAGTTGTTACACTAAATGGATGAAATGTTGAAATCATCGATATTAAAGCTTTTCAAGCGTATGCAAACGAATGTCGACATATTTTTTATAATAAACCGACAGTGAGAACTGAGGATTTTAAATGTTATTTTTTTTAATTGCAACTTTTAAACATCATGAATATTAAAAGAACTAATTAAACGTTACACTTCCTCGAGAATTTCGACAAAACTTTCAAATTATTACTCATAAGAGTCTTGGGTATATAATTCCAATGAATATCATTTTCATGACCTCTCTGTAGATATCTTTTAATTAACAATAATAAATATACGACCAAATGCTACTCGTACAAAAATGATGCAAGTATAAGTAGCAGAGTAAATTTATTTATCATTGGTCACTGGTTTGTAAACAGCAACATATTGATTTTTATACATGAGAGGCTCAATTTCTTCATTGATCAGAGTGCGTTGAGGTCGTAGACTGCGGTAAGGATTTTTTAGACAGGAGCCTACTACTTTTAAACTTTTACACTCTCCAGTCACCCTACGAATATCCTGGAAACATTCCGTCTCAGTATAAGCTGTGGTCACTAGAAGAGCTTTCCCTAAACGAATCACAGTTCATCATTATCTAATTCTTAATAATCTTAAAAATTCCTTTTTTTTTCATCATTTATTTTAGAAAATGTTGAAATGATTACCCAGTAAAGGTATAGTAGGAGCCCAACTGTCTTCTCCGTCGAAACCCGTGCTTCGATAGATGCCACAATTAAAAGCACAAATAATATCTGGAGATATGTACTGCTCTTCTGGTTCGTTTTCATCACAGTATTCGTGGTACATGACACCCGTGTGATGTTCAAAAATCACTTGAACATTTTTCTGAATGGAAAATGAAAAAGTGTTAATAAAACACTTACGTTGCACACAGTCAATAATTAATCCTGTTTCTTACACATGTGTGCACACTAAAATTTACCTGTTCGCATTGTTTACAAAGAGTGTGCTTATTTGGAGCAGAAATGAGTTCAGGACCAATGAGGATCACATTTAATTTTTTTAAACCTTGCAAAAGATGCAAAAAACATGTTTCCCATTTGGCTGCACAACATCCTTCGAAATCCATTTCAGCACCAATAAGGTGAATCGTCAAACTGAAACATTTTATTGTAGGTAAAATATAATTATCGTCATTCATGGAAAAGTTGCATGATTTTCAGTTTGATACATTCTGGGTATGAAATTACCTTTCGGTTGAGAGCAAATGTGGAGCAAATTCTTTTAGAGTCCAAATACTTGTCAATGGTACCTACAAGTTCCAAGTTGAAGGATTAGAGCCTTTTGTTTTTTAGCATTTCATTCGTTTATAAACACAAAAATTGTAAGATGACAGAAGTTTTAGAGTTTTGATTTTTTCAGTAATTAGATGCTAAGATTTACCGTTGCCACATCTGTGATCCCTGCTAACCAAACACCACCATAATTATCCTTGAAATCTTTCGGTAAAGGCTGATGTTGGAAAAAAGTTCGGATATCAGGGGGGAAATCAGAAATTATATTCGAAATTCTTAAAGATGTTTCAGGCCCTTTGGATGATCGCACAAGTCCATATTCATTTTCCCATCGAACAAGCTCCAACCAAACTTTAAGGTCCGAACACCATTCATGTAACTATGTATTCATCGAATAAAATGTATTTCTTTGATTAATACAGATAGTTCTACGACTTCATCGCATGATCTTCAAGAAGATGTAATTAGTACCTGTAAGGTATCGTGATTAACACAAAAGGAAGACATATTGCAAGTGGTGCATGTCTGTAACGAATTTGCTAAACGACAAGTGCGACAAACTCTGGGAAATAACAGTAGTTCCTTTTCAAAGGGAAGGAGTTCCCTTTTAAGTTGATCCCGAAATAATTGCATGTAGCCATAGCGCACCTGTAGATGAACAAAGACAAAGTATCATCTCATTTCATTACATAAGCAAGTCTGTTGTTAGCGAATAAGGAGAAAATGCAATTTTGGAAAACTTCAAAGTGTACAGAATATTAAAGATACCTGGAGCCATTCCGTTTGACTGAGATTTTCTTTACATCTATCGTACAAATAAGTCTTTTGTTCTGTTTTCAACACCTTGTCAATTAGAGTACAAAGGGGTTTATGAGCTTTCCAGTCAGCAATTTGATGTTGACGACTGCAATAGTTAACCATGCGACATCCAGCACACAAACTAAGTTTAATATTTACTAGAATTCGGAAAAATATCATGAGTTATAAATTCCTTTTTCAATAAGTCGCTGTATACATTCAAAATAAGCTTACTGTTGTCAGGAACAGCTTTACAAGTATGACAAGCAGTAGCAACGAAAACGATCCTGGATTTCTCCCTCTCTTCCTCTTCTTCCTCCACTCCAGTTTCTAAAGGATTCACTTGTGCTCTTTCTTCTTCCTTCCCAATTTTCCTAGCAGGCTCTTCAACTACAGATTTTCCCAGCGGAATTTTCTCAAGCATTTCCTTTCCCTTTTCATTTTCTGTACTCCCAGTGCGTTTACTTTGAGAATTTTCCTGAGATATCACTTCACTCTCCCTGTTATTAGTTTCCGGAACTCTTGATTGATTAGATACGCTCTCAAAAAGCTCATCCTCCTTGTCAACTTTACCGGAAGTACTCTTCTTTTTGTTTTTTCTGCCCATTTCGTAAAATCTTGCAGATCAATTAATAACACTCTTAACAATCTCGATAGGATTTTTTTTTAAGGCTAATTTAGGACCCTAAATAGCCTATAAATATATTTTGCAGATGCCCGATTTATTTCTCTTAGCAAAAACTTTTCTTCAATGAACTTCCCCCAGGTAATTAGGAAATGGCTCTCACCTTACTACGTTTAAAAAGAAAGCGGAAGAGAATTAAGAGCTTTTAGACTACCTATGCCGAAGTATAAAAAGAACATTTGAGAACCAGAGAATAATGCAATTCTTGCTTTACATTGTAGGAAGTGTGTTAGTTGGTGGTAGTGTCGTTGAAATCGACGTCGGTATAAGCTCTGCCGTTGCAACCATAGAATAATGAAATGAGAATGCGAGTTGTCCTAAGGAGACAAATATAGAACCAGCAGGATAATTCTGCCAAGAAGAGACAACATTCAATTCGGAATAGTAGATGAAAAGGAAAAAAGCATCCTCTTCTTCAAACTATCGTCGTGTGTGTGTTAGTTAGTCAATGGAGGAATCCACACAGTGCATTAGTAGTTAGTAGGCCTATGATCTTGTATAATAGTTCGTCAGCTTCTTGTTCTGCCTTATAACTCTAATGTTAAGTTAACATTAGCACATGAGGACGACGATAAGATAAGACGTCGCAACTCCTTCCTATTTATTTTGCCGGGTGAGGGTGGTAGTCTTACTACTGCACACTCCGAATACTATCATCATCACTATAAAACCCGCTTTCTGTATAAGTATGTTCAAGACAAAGGCTCACATACATAGAAATGATATTATTATAATGCTTCTTCCCTTCTACATTAAAACATGTTCACACTATACACAAGTGCACTATATACTCAAACGATACATAAACACGATAGAAACCTACACTTTAAAGTACAAACAGATATCTTCAACAATTTTCGGGAATTAAGTCTTATATTCTCTACGTGAATTCCGTTTCGGCTTCGGCGTCTGTCTCTTTTGCCGCTTTTCACATATAATCCATTGAAACTTTACTTTCTAAATGTTTTCCATTGCTCTAAAAGAATACTAGCTTTTATCATCTATAGTCCTTTTCAAAGCTTTAAAATGCTTTTATTATACATTTAGGTAGGTAACTACTATAAGTAGGTATAACTATTTCTAGGCTTGCTCAGCAAGAGTTATATATCTAAATTTTGGAATACTACATCCTTATTATTATACAGAGAATCAACTTGCATGCATTTTGTATATTTGTGTGTTCGGAAGAAGACAGACATGACTCTGTCACTCGTCAACTCAAGGTAAGTCAAACTAACAAAAAGCAGTTTACCGAACCGAAACACACACTTCACTCACAAAACATTTATACATTTGAGAATTGTGTGTTCCAAGCACAAAGTAGTGTGTTTAAGCACACCGTGAGTTACATCCACATGCTATTAGAGTTTCTTTACACTCGGCACTCTCTGAGAGCAACATTACTTTTTGCCTTTCTCATTTAGGTATTTGAATATTTTTAAGTCCATAATTTTATGTTCTGCCATATGTATTTAATTTTTTCCTTTATAAACGATCAGATCAAGTAGCAGTTCGATGTTCAATTCTGAAAAGTCAGTGTATTAACTTATGTCAATAGTTAGCAGCGTAGTAGTAAACTAAAATCCTCCCCTTGTGAGACTGTTGGAGTCTGGAGTCTGGAGATTAGAAACGCGCAACTGCTTACAACATGATTAAAAAAATCTTATGTCAAGTAAAAAAAAATAAAATCTGTGACATTTTTAGTAATGTGTAAACATTTTATGGCACTGTGTACAGTCTATAAAGCTAACAGGTAGTAAATATCTTACATGAATACACGCAAAATGATGTTTTCTTGTTGAAATGGCCAAATGATGAATATATTTCACTTTCGCGTAGGAAGGTAACAACATATTTATTAGGAAGGACTAAAAGTGTCTCAGGGTATCTTCGTGTTTATATGCGTACATAATATATATCCCATCTCACATGACGATGAAACGTGCGGAGCGGAATTGTAAGTAAGTAAATATAATAGCCAACTGAAGAAGTAAATATTTCGAATAAATGTAAATCCATTGGAACTTGCCAATTTACTATAATAAAAATTCTTCCAGGGTAGATACTTCAAATGGAAGTAAGTAACCTGAACTTCATGTAACAAGCATGAAAATTGGATAAACAATAAAATCTAAAGTCTATTTCATATTTTTCATAAGTGTAGATGGATTTTATTTTTGTATGACGATCGTTACAAGTGGCAAAAAATGCTTGCCTCACTACATCTGCTGCTTTGCATGATTGCATCTAATAATTTCAGAAGTTTTAAGCTTAAGTCAAGTATCCAGTATCCCATAATTTATCTGCATAATGATCCACGAAAAGCAAATTATTAAAAATGCTATCCATTACTTCGCTACAAGGAGATGAGACGGTGTGTTAAATGCTTGCAATTAAGGAATACACTTCTGCTGGGATTAATGTACTGTAGCAAGATTTATGGTTATGAGAAAATTGTATCTACACGCACCATTATTATTCAAAGTTAAAAGTGTGGGCACTTTATTTATTCACTAAGAGAATTCTCATACATATATTTACATGCTATAATATGATATACATATAATAATCATGTGTAGGTCAGTAGAATTTTCCTAAATGAATCTGAGATGAGCATGGACCACATGTATTGTATGTCATATAGGATTCATAATCAAAATGAAGGAGCATGAAATAGTAATTCATCCCCAGAGGAATCTGATTGCCATTACTCAGCTAACAAGTGATCTCAGAAGTGGTGTTCCCATTCCATAGCTCTCTTTCTTCCTGATCTCTATTCTCAGCTAAACTCTCGATTGCACATGCATCATCCAACAAAATGACAAGGTTGCTTTGGCAGTTGTTTGGAGCTGGAGCAGGCGACAAGGAAATTACATTATACGAAGCACATCATATTTCATGCTTCAAACTTTCCTAACGATGACATTGCAGAGCATCACTGTAATCTGTCCTGACTGTCTCTATGTTTTCCTTGCAGAAAATCATCTTCTAATTTTAATGCTATAATATATACCTTAACCATAGGTTTTAGCTATATAATTTGCGTAAATGTAAAATTCTATTTTGCCCTAACTAACCTATTCAACCTGCATATTGTGGTTAGGCAATGCGTAAAATGATTTGATGGAAGAGCAGGTTTTTCAGGTGGATGATCTTAGAACTTTTACTTTGAACAGACATTCATATCATGTCAAGAATTTAAATTCATCGCAGTTTTCCTCACAACTTTTCCTGTCATGAGAAGCTTTCACTTCCACTCGTCCCTAATGCACCATTATGTGGCTTTTCAAAGTGTCCACATAAACATCCTTGTCACAACTTACCACGCACGCTGATGCTGTTACATATATTACTGTAAGTGAATGGACCCCAAATAAAATGTCCTTTACTAGAAATAGGTAGGTACTTTATTTTTGCCAACTTCTCTTAAGAATCTTTCAAGAAATTTCAAATAAATGTATCGTGGATGCAAAATGTAAAATCATCAACATAAGCTACCATTTTTAAAATAATAGCACACATAAAAAAAATTATCATGGTGAGAATATGCAAAAAGATGCAAAACTCGGAAGTTGCTTCAAAATGATGTTTTGTGGTTGTGAGCTAAATTCTTGAGCATAATGTAAATGTATGAATCTACGAAAGTGTAGATTATTGGTGAAGAATGTTGCATAACAGGGATTATATGAATGCAGAATGAAACACTTCTCACAGTGAGCTTCGAGATTCAACGGAAAGGAAGGAAAGAAGCAAAGCTGAAGACAAGGAATAATTGCCGAGATGTTACATCAGTTACATGACGATAGGGAGCCCACTGAAAATAGGTAAATAAACAGAAAATCTACACCACGATTTGTAGCATGAAGTGTGAACGCAAAGTTATCGCTCGTCGTATCGTAGAATCCTAATACTTCTTCGTTCTACACGGCCATAAAACCTATCTATCTCTTTCTCTATGATCTATGATCATACTATAATACTTCTTTCCTCGAAATAAACAAGTATGAATGTAGTCTAGCAAAAAGCAAAGGAAAAAGTTAAATCTAGTCATAAGGATGAGTGCATTGCTAACGATGACATGAAAAGGCTATTTACATAGGAAACCTTCCATGGATTATCTGTCTTTCAATGGAAATGATAATTAACTATCTCAAATGAAAATATCCAAGGAAGTACCAGGAAAAAGTTGTTATTTGAAACTGGGATCTAATCTCCATTCCATTCTTCATTCCTTTTCGCATACATTTCATGAATAAATATGATTTAACTAAAAATTCTGATCAATTCATGAAATTATGTTGGAAAAGTAGATGATTTCAATAATTATTTGTATTTACTATGTGAAAAATCTTTATTTTTATGAAGACAGTCCATATTTCATTATAAAAGAGATTAGTCAATCAGAAATAATAATTTCATCTTGTATTTGTACGTTTTCTTCAGAGTCCGTGCTCTCATCATCAATAATGCGGCTTCTCTTTCTAGATGATACTGAAGGTTTAACATCATCTTGGGATTTTCTCTTGGAGTTGCTAGTAGCAGAGCTTTCTTTGTGTCGAGCGCTCTTTGTAGAGGCAGAATTTCTCTTCTTAGCATTATCTTGTTCATTTCCTACTCGAGAGTCCTTATTGGATTTTCCAGTCTTGGATGGAAATTGGTAGACAATTTGAGAACCACTTTGGCGTAAGTGAACTTTAGGTCCAGGAACAATGTAGCTGATGGTAGCATAAGGAGTGAAATGGAATTCTTCTTTTAAATAGCCATCTGAAAGGAGTTCGATAAAGATATGTTCGCAAATCTCTCGTGAGTGCCTCGGCACTTTTATATTCTCTAATCGAAGTTTCTTGACACCTTTGCCAAACCACACATCCATGAGTTTTAAAGGGGTCATCCTTTCCTCTAACTTTTCTGCATTGTCAAGGAGTTTTAGAATATCATCAAGGTACGTCGTGGCATTGATAGGTATAAAAACCTTGTCTTTCGTTTCACAATTGTCACACATGTTAGTGCAGGAGTTTTCGTCCCACTGATCACCGAAATGTTGTGCAATCAGAGCTTTACGACAATTTCTCTTGTCTAAAGAGTACCTAAGCATGTTATAGACATTGTGCAGTCCTGTTTTCTCTGTGAACATTAAAGAAGATGCTTTGAAGCCGTCTTGAAAATAGTAGAATAGTATACAATGCGCGAGTTGTCCATCACGCCCTGCTCTTCCTGTTTCCTGATAATAGTTTTCAATGGATTTGGACATGGAGTGATGAATGACGAATCGGACATCTAGTTTGTTAATACCCATTCCGAATGCAACTGTTGCCACTATAACTTGGTAATGATTGGTGTACCATTTCTTTTGGATCAGAGTACGTGCTTCGGGTAATAATTGAGCATGGTAACATTGGGCTTTCACACCTAAAGCTATTAACTTTTTTGTCACTTGCTCTGTGTCACTAATGGTCAGGCAATATATAATACCAGATTGCTTTGGAAATCGACTTTTAATCACACTGGCTATGTCGTCAACTTTATCTTTCGTTGAGATTTCTATAACTTCGTATTTTAAATTCGGACGAAAAAAACTGTCTTTAAACACGAGGCAGCCTTCGATGTTTAGAATCTTTTGAACATCTACAACTACTGAAGAAGTTGCTGTTGCAGTAAGACCTATGATAGGTACTGTAGGGAACTGAGTTTTCATTATTCCGAGAAACTTGTAATCTGGCCGAAAGTCATGTCCTATCAGTCACAAAAATAATTACAAAATTAACATAAAATTATATCATAATTTATTTGTTTTTGTCTATATAGTTAAAACATTTCTTACCCCACTGGGAACAGCAATGAACTTCGTCGATAACCAACCTTGCGAATCGATTAAGCTTATAAATTTTTTCCAGCTGGGACATTAATCGCTTACTTTTTGCAATTTTTTCTGGGGTACAGTACAGCATTTTTAAAGGCGACTTTGTATCCATCATCGAATCATAAATCGCTTTTGTTCCTTCTCGCGTTGTTTGCGAACTGAATATAGCAGTCTTGATATTTAAAGCTTGTAAAGCCTGAAGCTGATCCTCCATAAGAGAAATTAAAGGCGAGATCACAATTGTTACACCATCACATAATACTGCAGGCAACTGGAAACACAAACTTTTCCCCCCTACAACAAAAAATCACATTTACAATTTTCGGTGAATTGCATTTCTGACATCGCAATTTCTATGTCTATAGGAATATTTTAAGTACCTCCGGTGGGCATTATCAAAATGCAATCCAATTTGCTCATTGTCGCATTAATGGCAGCCTTTTGATAAGATCTGAACTCTTGGATGTTGAAAACATTTCGTAATTTGCTTTTCATTTCAGAAGACCAGCTGAAGGCTTCTTTGTCAAATTGTGACGAGGCTCCTTCACTTTTATTTATTAGAGAGATTTCAGATTTAAGGGAAGTTATTTTTTCTTCTACTTCACGTTTTCTTTTCTGCAACTTGGAGATTTCAGTTTGCAGCTTTTTCAGTTCATCTTTATTAGTCCTTAGCTCTTCCTGAAGACGAGAGGATTGTGGGATCAACAGCGGCCGACTTGTACTTCCGTTTTCAAGGGAATGTTCACTTTGTTCCATTTCAACGATTTTGTGATTTCAGGTCAATTTTCACAAATAAGGTGTGGTCTAAGTATGATCAAATCCTATTTCAAAAATATAAAAGTATTAAAGCCGGCAAAGGATTAATTTTGAATGTTTTAATTATTGGAAGTGGGAATTAAAATATTATTAGAAATACCTGAATAGCTATTTTGACGTTGACGTCCTCTCCTCAGTTATAGAGATTAACATTGTATCATCGTCGTCATTGTAAGGTATTCAGTTGCTATTTCGCTATGATAGTCTAAATGGACAAATACTGGCTAAAATGAAGACTAGCCCAGCACAAATTCACTAAACCGGATTAGGATCACTTAAAACTTAAAACTAAGCTCAGATTTGTTATTGTAGGATGTTTACGTTTCATATTCCGGTTCTTTTACCACCACTACCGCTATCACCGCCTGTATATCTCCGTTGAAGGAGCTTTATCATCGCAATTTTCAGATTGCCAGCCCAAAGCCCATTCCCATTCCAATTTTCCGGATATTTTATTCTTTCCTTCCTTTTGGGTGTATAATAATTATACATAAATAAAAGAGTTATCATATTTTTATTACTATACCAAGCTTAGTATACCTTCAATCTTAGTCTTACGTACTTAGATTTTTAGGCTTTGTCTTTCTGTAATGAAATACAGATATGCAAAACAAATTATCAACATTTATTGGCCTCATCTAACCTCTTCTCCCGAGGGGAAGAAGTTCCCTTGTTTCAAAGAGTATCGGAAATATCTTGAGTAAAATGTTTAGATAAATGAAGTTTTGTGCCTATGAAACTGAAGTGTACTATTTATCACAGATAATTAGGAGATGATGCAATGAGATGAGGATGATACTATGAGACAATGCGACAGACCCAGAGAGACTGACAAATAAAACAAGTGGCAAAGGCAAATGCCAATATTGTAAAATTGTAAAGAGATTTTATTTTTGTGTGCATGGGTGAATAACAATTTACTATAGCTTACACCATACATACAAGCAATTAAATAATATAAGACATGTTTTTAATCAAGAAAATTCAGTGATTTAATTACGCAGGTGATTTTGTCTCGACAGGAAGGGGTGCCTTACAAATACTTCCGCATCCTTCTGGACAGCAAATATCTCCATTTTCTGCAAATAATTGTTTAATTAGAATATGTAGCTTATTAGAAATGCAACAACACTGTCCGATTGTTGTTACAAATTCGAAGACCTTGCATATCTACTAAAAATTGAATACTAAATACTTTTAATCAGCTTAATAGGGTGACTTACTGCATTCATTATCGCCGAAACAGTTATCTTTCGTTACGACGCAAATTCCAAAGGAACTGCTTGCAGGACAACCGTCTTTTTGAGCCCGAGCTTCTGTTTCTGTGAAATAAAAAATACAGAATAATGTTATTTATTCTAGGCATTTTTATTTGTATAACTTTGGCATGCAATACAAAGTGTAAAGGTGCATGTTGTAATATATTAGTACACTAATTGTACATTTTGAGCAAAAAATATTTTCCAGAAAACAACTTTCTAAAATCCTGCTAGAAAATAATGAAGAAAAGAATAAAAGGCTATCACTTAAAATTAGAAACGACAATGCTAATACAATGATCTCGCTTAATATCAGCTAAACAAAATAAAACGGTTAAATTACTGATTACCTGACACAGTGCTTACTGCTACACAAACCAAAACTAAAACTGCCTTATTCATCTTTAAGAAAAGTTGGCTGATGTTCTGAATTGTCTTGAGAATTTTGAATGTGAATAAAATAGCAGTAATAATGCAAGATTATAAAAGGCTGAAATTGTAATGGCATCTCCTGCACGATTAATTCCGCTATTTATGTAAAGGCTGACAATGAGAATCTTGGAACTACGCGTTCGTTGTTTGCTGTAACCACTAAGTACCAAGAAAATGCTTGAAAACAAAAATAACATGAGTATTTCATGGTAACTGAAGCCGGAGGTGTTCACCAAATGACGTAATGTGCTAATGAATTAATTTGCATAATGTTTTTTAGCAATATAGAACCAGTGCTATGCTAAATATTATGCAATTGGCAATATCTATCTAGTAACAAACGTAAATATTGGTTAGATCAGGGTAGGTATATAAATTATTATATAACCAATGCAGAATTAATGATCTTATAAAGTTTATATTGGTTTAGAATTTTGGTTTCTGTTATCTATGTCTTATAATATTATATACAATCAACTATATATATAGAAACTACCCTTTGAGTTCGCTAATAATAAGCGTATGCAAATAAATGGAAAGATTAACTGAAGTTGGTTATTTATATAACTACCTACTTATGTATATGAGTCTCATACAAACAAGGATCCCATTCATTTCTTATTATAAGTCATTTGATGCAAGCTCACTGAAAATGTTAATGTAAGCACTAAATAAAATGCCTTATTATAGGCAGGTTATTAATATTAATAGATTGATGACAGTGGTTTTTGTTATGATGATAGAATATGAAGGAGCTATAATTAAATTTCTTAAAATGAAACGTAAGAGGATGATATTGGGATTCCCATTATTATTATTAAGTATCTCTCCATTATAGCCAGGTTGTTTACGTTCTGAGAAAATCTACGCTGTTCACAAAAGGTTGAAAGCGATTTTATCCACATCAACAGTTGCAATATGTTCAGCATTTCTATTCTGTATCATCATTATAGTTGAATATTGTATGTTCTTTGGAATTCTGGAATTCTTGCAAAGTTGACAATAAAGTCTGGATTTTGTTGGGAGCATTGTAAGGCTTTTAATTATTTCTGACTAGACGTACGTCCTAACGTAATTCATTGGGCCTTGAATCCTTAATTTGATTTTCTGTACATGCTATTAGTCCTTTTCAGTATACCTCTCTGCTGCTTCTTTAGATTGACAATGGGAATCGTTGATAAAGACTGAAATGATGTCTTAGGAAATTAGGATTATTAAATGAAGGCTGGTATTGGTGTCAGACTTTTGGGTTTATGGCTTTTGTGCTAATTCTAAGGGGGCTTCACACTTCTTCAGCACTGAATGTACTTATTGTTCTTCAAAGGGGTAGTGAACTTATATGGCCTTACTACTCTATTCAACAGCTAATTTCAAGACTCCTTCAATTGTGAATTTGACATTAGCAATGAATATCTGGAATTGTCAGGTATTAAAGAGTGACCCAGCCAAGCTTAATCAGAGAAGTTCAATCAAGTCTACCTTCTATATCCTAAGATCTATTAGGATAACACATGCATACACCAATTTATCCTTTAACCTTGTAAGCCTCATATAAATGTGTTCATAGCTCATTCGTACATTCCGTGAGCAAACAATTAAATAAAATGAACTTAACTTTTCCAGTACCACTTACGTTTTGTACACTCATTGCCCCTACGTCATGCTGTCTTTGAAATGATGCGATGGAAGGTGAGAGCTGTTAATTGTAAGTTCTAATGCAAGGAAAATCCTCGCTTATTTATATTATTATCACAGCAAAAGCTCGTAAAGTTTGTATGTGCTGTTGCATTATATAATTACTTGTAATAGTCGCTAATTGTTCTGTAAATTGTCATTAACGAAGGCTAATGAAACGTTTGTACGACTATAGCACTGTCGTTATTGGATTATCTGCATTCTACATATATTATAACAAGAGTAAAATTTTAATTACGGACTGCGGAATTAGTAATGCAACTTTTATTTGCACTTTAAATGCGCATAAAAGTCAGGAGTGCGTGTACATAATAAAATCAGTTGTACAGAATACAAAACTTTTTATAATTCATATGCTGAACAAATATGGATTTCTAATTTAAAAAACTTTTATTCCACATTGCATAGGTAAGGATATACTAGTAAAAACTCTAAAGCCACCCACACCGTAATACAAACAGTCATTTTGGAATAAAATAAAGGATTATATAGCTGTAATTGGATAATTACAGGTAGTAATTGTCATGGAAGAATATACAAGTCCTTAATTGTGCAGTCGGAGCATTGTTTAATGACAAAAGAGGCCTTCGCCAATTCGAAGTAATGATAATGGGATAAAACAGATAAGGTCACGATGCAGGCAGAATAGCTAAAGCTATTATTGGCAAGAATATGAGACTTAATTTAACCTTGTCAATTAAAGCATTGCATTATTGCAAAGTGCCCATTCGCATTAGAAATTCTACCACTTTATGCACTCTGATGAAGTTTCTCAAGTTTCTCGTGAAATTAATTAAGTGAGCTAGTCTATTCATACTTCTGTCTCTCTGATTACCAGGAAACCGGATCAAGGAAGCTAGGAATCTGAAACAAAACTAATAGGTACTTAGATTACAGCATCACTATAATGGTAAGTGGGTCATTACGGACACGTGGATTGTCAACTTGTACTTAAAGTAAAATATGAAATTGCGTCTCCTCCTTCACACTGTATACTGTATATATAATGATATAAGTTATTTCAACTACCTTGCTATTCCATTTACTCCTGAGAGTAGTTAATAATATCTGTCACTGGAAAATATGATTGCATTTATTTCAGTCTTTCATTTCACAACTAATAATATATAAACCTGTGAAACATAATGCGTTGAACTCTCCCTTTTGTCTCCTAGTACTATACTTGCTACTATAGCTATATAAACTTTCTCAGGAAACAACGTGGAAGTTTGGTTAAGATTTATTTATCTTCCTGTGTAGTAGGTACTAAGAAATAATATATAAAGTAACACTTATATATATCTCCGAATAGTATATCTGTCCATTTATGTGTATACACCTGTATACCCCATGGAGTGGCACGTGTGCATTGTGACACATCCAACAAAGACACTAAACTAATGCACAACAATTTGTTTCTGATGACAGAGATTTTTGATTACAGTAGTTGTAGTTTAAGCAGTAGCACTTAAAGCGAAGTTTCTGACAGGATAACGCTTTTAAAATTTATATCAGCTCAGAATTTACTACACTTATTATCTTTTGTTAAATAATAGCCATATTATATGAGCTATGCTACAGTCAGAGCTTTACCATTCCATGACATAATATTCTACGTGTATTCGCAACGGGTGTTAACCGGAAAAGCAGTAAGAAAACGACAATTTTATGATATTAGCCTCGAGATTTGTAAATTACACTCATCATTTCAATTGCAACTACCACAACATAGCACTTTCAAAAGAGGAAATGCAGCTGCCGTACAGTGTAGTAAATGTAAAACATTCCTTTGTCATATTTCTGAACACTTTCTACATTCTACTCTATATTTACAGAGTAGCTGTATCCTGAAACGGAGTTCTTGGCAATTAAACACTTAAAAAAGTAAATACCTACCCAAACATAAAACTTATTGTGATACTTTTGCAAAGACAATTTTGCAAAAATTGGTTTTCTTCATAAATAATTAAACTACTGTAAATAATATATTGATGAATATTTCTGATGATGATGTAACGGAAAGTTTTGTCCTTGATAATACAAATTGGAAAAAAACGATGAACAACTAAATGAATTTCCTGAGAATATAAAAAAGGAAATTACTAACCCTGAGGTGTAACCGGTTACCCCAATTATTTTGAAGTCTCCAACTTGATGTACCTATAAGAATAATACAACTAATATGTACGCATTTGGCTTCCTAATATATTTCCAAAGAATCAGATTACCATATATATTAAAAAATGACTTAGGATTCGATTGAGTGGATATACGGTCAAATAATGGCTACATACTACTTTCTATAGAGCTTTGTATCTCCTTTATATATAAGAATCAATGACGTATTTTCCTGAGCTTCCTAAATTCATTTGTTAGTGTATTTCTCTGAGGAGAACCGTAGAGTACGACTCCTCAACCACACATTATACTTTCTCTATTAGTATCATAGAGAAAATTGGAGAGAAGACCTTGTAATGCATAAAGAGAAGCTGTTTCCATATAGCTCATCCCAAATTTTTAGAATTAATTAACGTTGATTATGGCATCATCATCGTCTTTCATTTCTGTTCAAGAGTTCTCAGTTGAAAATGAGTTACCTATTGTATGATTATGAAATCTGCCATGATGATTAGTCTGATTAATATCCTCCTCCTCTAAATTCGTTAAATTTTGCCAGAGTTTTGTTGCAGATTTTTAATGTTAACTGCTGTTGGCAGGTTTGACGGCTGATATCTTGTAACGTAACCTGATGTCAGTGATGTCCTTCTAGTACAAGATCGATATTTAAGTGCCTAGCACGATTTTACATAAGCTCGGTCACGAAAATTCCTATCAAGATTCAACTTAACTCACACTCTATACGGTTTACCAGGCGAAACCTCCCCAGAGACGGCGACATTACCATCAGCACTGGCACTTGTGAATGCCTCAGAGTCTTTCCAATTTAAATTCTTGTAGTTGATGATACTCTACATATTCTTTGTGCATCAAGTGCTTGATACGATAATATTTATGTAAAGTCTAACTATAATATCAACCAATAAATATTCAAGCTAACAATACGGTAGTCCCTATAAGTTACTATCAATCGAATACGGTCAGTCCATAGAACGTTTAGACTTCCTATTATATAAGCCATAATTGTAAATTGTAATGCTAAAGTTATACAGTGTGCTAGATTCTACGACGTTATCTAAATTCTGACTTGAAGTTGGAGGCAATAATTTGTAATAGGCATCTACAGAGAAGGTTAACCGATGAACTCTATCTCCTTCCTTGTCAATTTGCATTTACAATAAGAAATTAGCATCACACAGTTACAACATCTAATTTTATAAACTCCGTCAATGTTCTGAAATGCAATTAGTAGGTTCCCGGAGATAAGTCTTCGCATAAATTTAGTTATTCGTACTGTCTGAAACGCATCTCATGTCTGATCTTGTAATCTTGTGGCCTGAGCTTGTAATAAAAGGGTAAAATGAACCTTCAGGTGAACGGTATTGCTTAACAATCCACAAAAGAATAAACTGTTGTAAACAGACTAGCAATGTACAGGTAATTTATTTACGAAAACAAAATTTAAAAAAGTTGAATTTTAAGAAAAGTGGGTATAGCGATTTCGTCTATTTTTCTGGATTTTGTTATTGAGAGGACACATGACTCAATACTGAAAACAGAATTCAGAAAAGTTGACTACAAATATGAAAAATGGGCTCAGATAGATAGATACATACATACACAGACAGAACTTCAAGTCATTCCCATAATGTAGCTACCGCTACATAACAATTTCTCTAATTACGATACGAGACGACTGCGACTGTGGAATCAGATATTTAGGAGGAATCACTACAACTGCAGCAGATGCTGGAAAACGATTCGTCCGTTAAAGAATAGCAATATCAAAGGTAGACAATGATACCGATATTTTAATGCTTCCATTCACTATGAAAGATGACCCCAATTAACAATTTTCATTTACATCTAAGGCTGAAAGCTATTTTCCATGTGCAAACACTTCATTTTCAAAATAAATGTACCCTAATTACTCTTCCTATAGAATTCGGCATTCATAGCATCGTTCTAAATGAAATTTTAAAAGTCGGTATTGGCAGTCTTTGAAATCTACTTTACAGCCCGATACGATGCGACGGAGTGTTTACTTGAGAACCACATTATAAGATAAGGTACAAAAAGCTTCGTTGTACATGACTTGTTCGTAATTAGTTTTGTGCCGCAATGTTTGCAAAATATTTTGCCCTAAGGTTATGCATATTTGCCCTTGCTCTGTTTAATCCTACTTTTCTCTTAAGAGTGTTTTTTGATGGAATATTAGCATCATATTGTAGAATATTAGTCAGAGTGTTATTTTGTTTACTTTTCTTTTCTGTCATTTTAATTAAGGAAAAGATGTGCTTTTCTACGCCATGTTTATGTGTAGTAAAATCAGCCACTAATGCCACACTACAACAACATTATTAATGCAAAATATTTTGAAATCATATTTCACAAATAAAATCAACAGGTTCATCAAAGACATTTAAGGTTTACATTCTTGCTAACTTAAACTCTGTTTTATTGAACGAAGTATTTTCCTTCTTTGTTCTATGGCAGAGAAAAAAACCACATGACATTTCAATTTAGTAGGGAATATTTCTAGGTAGGCAGGTAGTTACTTTATGCGCAAAACGTTCTCTAAGTGAAATAATAAAGTATAATATCTTCACATGTGACAGTTTGAAGGGAAGGGGAAGTTGTGTTTAAAGTGTGCTTATACAAATTGAAAAGAGCAAGAGAGGCTTCTACGAAATGAAAATGAAGTTAGAGACAGGGCCGAGTAATGAGCTAACAAATTAGTTTGCACTTTTGGATCTCTTTAAGTTTTCAGTTGAGTGAGCGAGGTGATCTCTTGATAGTTTTACTAAAATATTAAGCTCATCTCTCATTCTTTCCTTCCTGCTAGTGACATGGGCTGGATGAAAGTCTCCTCTCTCTGCTACAGTTTGCATTGCAAATTTCTTTAGACTTACTTTTCATATTTTTATATGTAGCAGAAAAAAAAGATGCTCCCCTAAAACAGTGATAGAAGAGGAGTGACTGATAGGAGATGTGCCTTATCTTCAGAAACATATCCAGCAATCTACGCTGAACTAAAATAAGGTATTAGTAGGTAGGTGTATAATGTAATGCATGATAAAATTTTAGTCAAAGGCCGCAGACACTTTAGCTTGGTGAATGTTAGTGCTTTGCTTATCATCAACAGTTTGCTCAGTTGGTGAATGTTAGTGCTTTGCTTATCATCAACAGTTTGCTCAGTTCTGTCCTGACTTCACTTAACTTTAGACCTTTCGGCTTTCTCAGTTTGATAACTTTCTTTTAGTTAAAAGCCTTGAGAGCTTTTCCAAAGTTAGATTTTCAAGTTCCTCTCCCTCTGACTTTACGATCCCTATAGATGGCCAAGGAAAACAAAAGGATCGAGTGAGTGATCCAATCAAATCACTGTTTACCAACTCAAGAAATCTCTATGCTAAAATCAAGTTACGTAAACAAAACACCT
>JAAAYG020087866.1:0-14477 GCA_009936455.2 Tomocerus minor | reverse complement strand
ACATAGACAGTTATAATTCTAATACCAAATTGTGAAGCTAAATAGGAATGTCTTTGGAATAATTATAATATTGTTCATTGGTACTTATAAATAAATGGTTTTGGATGCTTTAATCTACAGGAATTAAGTTTATAAGACAGTTATATGGAATTAGTTATTTATTTACTGAATGGCGACTGTTAAAAAAGCGGTTCACATCAATATCAAAGTTGAGATTTAAAAACGTTAGCGAAAAATATTTCTGTGTATATCTGGAAATTGTAACTTTCAAACGTTAGGTTTGAGCATGTTAATTATTTTATTCGTAATGATTTTGTCTCGTCTTGTTCCTGTGTGTTTAGCTGTGGCATTCTTCTCTTCTCACGCACAAAACGAAATTATTTTTCTTAGGTATGTCATTTCTCCTCGAGATACCCTGCTGGTTTCGTCCGTTCATCCGGAAGATGCGGGCATGTTCCAGTGCTTCGCACATAATAACCTTTACTCTGCACAAGACTCTGCCCAACTCCGACTTGGCTGTAAGGAAAGCACAAACATTTTTCATTGCTACCTATCTATAATATTTGCAGTGTATAGTTTGACATTTGATTCGTACTAGGGTTGGATTTTGGGGCTCCCAATATCAAAGTTAATAAATTCTGGAGTATCCATATATGTAGTACGTAAATTATAAATTTTTAGTACCTGCACACACACGCAGCCAATTATAAGTATCTAGAAGCTATATACACATAAAGTAAAAGAAAGTCGGGCTTGGAGAAAGTACAAGAGTACTATGAAGAAAAGGATCGTATTTCTAAGATGTATGTAGTAGTAGTAGTAGTCAGGAGTAGTAGAGTTAAGTTTTTAGACAAGGCGCTTACGTATAGATGATATAGAGGAGTTGGAGTCACACTTTTATTTTCTTCACATGCCAATATTTTACCATGTCCTAGGAAAGTCTCCGCTCGTTCTTACAGATAGAAAATCCATCTCTAAGCTGTGCAGAAGGAATGAAAGTAGTTTATATATAGAGTTTCTGTGTAGTGACATGCTTGTGGTTGATTTCTAGCGATTCTACCGGAACTAGTGTACCGCTTCTCAGAGCAAACTTTACAACCCGGTCCGTCCGTTTCCCTAAAATGTACAGCAGTTGGAAATCCCCCTCCACAATTCCAATGGACATTGGACGGATTCCCTCTTCCAGAAAGTGAACGGTAAGTAAGTGTTCACTTTTCCTGGCATACGATGCAGTAATGCAACTCCTTCCTTCTATCTACACTTTTCTTTCGCCTTCCCAGTCTTTCCTATCACAGAGGAAAAACTTTCTCCACGCTAGGAATACGAAACTCCGTATATCTCTTTACCTTCTTTGTAGATAATGTTTTATATAACTATATATATATATATAATGTGTGTATCTGGGAAGTATATATATGTTCGTCATAGTAGTATTGAGTCGCCTCCTTCCGTTTTTCTACCATTTATCAACTTTCACACTTTGTGACCAAAAACACTCTCCCTGCGGGTTTAATTTGCAATTTAGACGTCTTCGTCTTCCCCACTTGCCTCTCTTTTCTTTCTCAGTTACATTAGAGCAAAGTAAGTAAGTTATGTTAAAAGTAATGCTCACGAAACGTATCTACCTTTAGCTTCTTCTTTCTTCGGTGGCAAAAGCTTCTTGCTTTCACTCTCCATTCATTTTTGACACACCGAGTCTCACGTATATCGAGAAACATGCTTCTGCTGCACAAAAACTGAGGTTGACTTGACTGACATTGATAATTGTGACTTTCGGTGACCCTGGTTCATGTCATAAGTGGAGAACGTGAAAGAACTTATTTTTCTTTTGATTTCATTATGTCCGTTAGCTATACTTGAGTCTATCTTTCCTTTCTATATCCTGTTCTATTCCTATAAACAAGTTATATAAGTGAATTCCAATGATATAGTGTATAACTGGAAAGGTGAAAGTAAGAGAAAGCAAATATTTACTATAATAACGAAACGGAAATTATAACCAGAGGCTAAAATCAACTTTCAGATTTCTCGTCGGCCAATATGTGACAATCCATGATAATGTGATATCTCACGTGAACATCACAAACGTCCGTGATGAAGACGGAGGTTTGTTCACCTGCCAAGCCAAAAATGCCATGGGCGTCGTATCTCATTCTGGACGATTGAACATTTACGGTACGCTAATAATTCTATAGACAACCAAGGAATGCCTAGCTCTGATTTATCTCCCTCTCTGTTGCCGCATTGGATTTATTGGCTCTTTTATTTCTATGATAATGTAATAATAATACATATATTATTTATCTTTGAAGTATATGATTGGCAAAAGGATATGTAAATCCATCTCAAGTATGTAAGATGCAGTACATATCGTTAATATTCTGCAATATTAGTATTTTCTTTGCCAGTGGAATTGCTTATGATCCTCTTAAGAGCAATTTATCATGCATAAAGGGTTTTAATAGGGTCCCAGCATGAGCAGGAGCTAGGATGACTAAGTACTCGCTAATAAAAATGTGTGTCCCTTCTGATAGCAAATGATTTAATCGCAAAATATTAAAATTCTCTCTGGGAGCTTTTATAGGCACTTTTATGACATACTCAAACAAAGATAGAGTATCTCCAGAGACAAAATACGGCAATAGTCCTGTTGCCAAGTTAAGCTTTTCCAGTTTGTCTTTTTCCCGATTGCAATCATTATTATCATCATAGAATAGGTATTCAGGAGCCAGAGAGAGAAAATCTAGAGATAGGATTTTATGAGTAGCTACTCATATCATGTAGCATGCCCTAATATTAATCATTTTCTAGATAGTAAATGCTCACTCACTACAAATACGTTACATTCCCATTTGCTGTGAATAAGCATTTCTTCATTGCCTAAATCATATTCGCTAATTCCGCAGTATTTATAATGGCATTTTTCTCACGATGGATTCTAGGTCCTCCTTTCATACGAGCGATTCCGCCGATTAAAGCCGTGGCTGGGAAACACCTTCAGATTCAATGCCCCGTCTCTGGCTACCCAATCGAAAATATTGCATGGGAAAGAGGTGAGTGTTTTTCTTTTTTTTGCCAAAACAACTCTCAAACACTTTTTTCTTCTGCTTAAAACAGAGACAACACTTTATCAAGCGTCTCTGATTCGAGACATTGCTTGCCAGACTAGCTACGAAAACACGTAAAATGTAGCAAATATGAAATCAGCTTAAGCTTTTAGTGAGAGAAAGGAGTGCAACTCGCTGTGTTGTCATCTCACGTGGACTATTCTACTCTTTTGCCTTGTCCTTAACATTCTACCATATACTGTCAAGTGTTTTTATAGTTATATTTCGACTATAAGTAAGACAATGGGAATAATCTATTGCTGTATTTCAATATATAGGAGGTAGTTTATTACCTGTCAACAGAATGCAACGTGTATACCCCAATGGAACATTAATCATTGAACACATTCAAAAAGGGACCGACGAAGGGATTTACACATGTCAAGCAAAAAATCGTCAAGGATTGTCTTCCACTAGAGATATTCATATTAGAATTATTGGTAAGAAATCCTCATTTTATTTTATCTACATTTAAAAATTAAAAATGATAAATGGAAACTTATGAATTAAATGAGTTTCTTATAATTTTCCAAGACAAACCGACAGAATTACACAAGATAAATTATTAATCTAATTTAATTAAGGTGATGTATTTATTCATAATGTGATATTTATTTTGTGTGATTTCGATTAGTTCCACCAAAAATCATGCCATTTCAATTTATGAACCAATTACTACGAGAGGGAATGCGAGCTGCTGTCTCTTGTCAAGTTCTTGAGGGGGACAGACCTATTGATTTTGTCTGGGAGTTTGAGAACAGACCAATTTCTCTTCCAAAGGCTCATGTAAGAGCAAGATTTTTCATTTCTTTGCTATATAGATGTATATTTGAGTATATCTAAGATGTTATTCTCATCAGCGTGAGTAAGATGTTAAGTAGAGTGATATTTTATGTTGAATGTATGTACATCTACAAATATACGTTACTTACTAGGGCGTCTCTATCCGAATACCTGATGAATACTCGTCTACTCTCGTGATTGAATCATTATCTTCGTCTCATAATGGCGAGTACACTTGCATTGCAGAGAATTCAGCTGGCAAAGAGCATCATTCCACTCAACTAACCGTAAACGGTAAGTTACTGCTTCGGAAAAATAGCCAATCTTTTAAACGACATGTGATTGGCTACAGTTTCCCTTTAGTCTTAGGAAAATAAACGACAGAATCGGTTCACGACTTAAAATCACTGCTTTAAACCATTAGAAAAAGCGAAATATATTTGGTCAATTTGACAAGGGAAGTGTTTTCGAAGCCATTGGCTCGTTCCACTTACTTGAGTTGATTGTGAGAGAAGACTTGGCCTTTTATTTAGTAGTTTGTTGTAGTTTTCTCTCGCCGATGTCGCATCGACATGACTAAAACTAATGCTGAACTAACTTTTTCCCTAGCTAGCAACATTCTGGTGTTTATTGTCCTCTCCGCCGAAACTAACACTTTTCTGAACTCCTACCCAATTCTAGATTTTCGAAGCAATCCATTGAGTATTTATGATTATGTGGGGACACGTAGAATAAATGCGACTATTGCCCTGTTTTGTACATATTGTAGTTTAGTTGAGGGCAGGGAAAAGTACAATGTGCTGCAATTTCATAATATTTTAGTTCCACCGAAATGGACATTGGAGCCTCGCGACATTAATGTGTCTGCGGGTCAGTCGATTGCTCTGCACTGCCAGGCCGAAGGACACCCTACACCATCAATTGTCTGGAAACGAGCCACGGGTAATAAATTTATCACTCTCAGTTCAGCACAAGAACATTTTTCCGTCTGTCTTAATTAACTTACATAGATTAGGTAACTCTGTATTGATTCAGTCCTTCACCTCAAAATCAACCTGCAAAGAATAGAGGAGTGAGTTCCTATTTGGTGTATTTTGGATTTATTAAGACAGGCAAGTAGTGTGCAATGGAACTCGCAACTTGAGAATTATATGGGCAAAATGGGATGCTCAGGTCCTAACATGAAGCAAGGAACCAAAACCAAAGCCGGAATTCAGCTCCAAATGTGTATGCATAGCAACAATAAAAAAAAGTTGAAAAATTATGTTAAAATTCAAAGTTTTAATACAAATCGATAACGCTAATTACGAATATGAAAAACACTCTACTTTTGGCCGACTCTAACCATTGGCGCGCGGAAGGGGTAGCGACGGAGCGCGCATTGTCCAAATTCCTCACATATTATTCATGTCATGCAAATAGAGGTTTCCAATAACGCTGATTACGAATATGAAAACCATTTTTAGCATACACTAACCATTGGCGCGCGGAAGGGGTAGCGACGGAGCGCGCATTGTCCAAATCCCTCACATATTATTCATGTCATGCAAATAGAGGTTTCCAATAACGCTGATTACGAATATGAAAATCATTTTTAGCTGACACTAACCATTGGCACGCGGAAGGGGTAGCGACGGAGCGCGCATTGTCCAAATTCCTCAGATATAATTCATGTCATGCAAATAGAGGTTTTCAATAACGCTGATTACGAATATGAAAACCATTTTTAGCTGACACCAACCATTGGCGCGCGGAAAGGGTAGCGACGGAGCGCGCATTGTCCAAATTCCTCAGATATTATTCATGTCATGCGAATAGAGGTTTAGGATGACGCTGAATACGAATATGAAAACTATTTTTAGCTGAGGCTAACCGTTGGCGCGTGGAAGGGGTAGGGACGGAGCGCGCATTGTCCAAATTCCTCAGATATTATTCATGTCATGCAAAATGAGGTTTTCAATAACGCTGATTACGAATATGAAAACCATTTTTAGCATACACTAACCATTGGCGCGCGGAAGGGGTAGCGACGGAGCGCGCATTGTCCAAATCCCTCACATATTATTCATGTCATGCAAATAGAGGTTTCCAATAACGCTGATTACGAATATGAAAACCATTATTAGCTGACACTAACCATTGGCGCGCGGAATTTTGACAATGCGCGCTCCGTCGCTACGCCTTCCACGCGCCAACGGTTAACGTCAGCCAAAAATTGTTTTCATATTCGTAATCAGCGTCATCGAAAACCTCTATTCGAATGACCTGAATAATATCTGAGGAGTCTGGACAACGCGCGCTTCGTCGCAACCAAAACCGATGCGCCGATGGTTAGTGTCAGCCAAAATTAGTTTTCATATTCGTAATCAGCGTCATCGAAGACCTCTATTCGCATGACATGAATAATATCTGAAGAGTTTGGGCAATGCGCGCTCCGTCGCTACCCCTACCGAGCGCCGATGATTACTGTCAGCCAGAATTGGTTTTCATATTCGTAATCAGCGTCATCGAAGACCTCTATTCGCATGACACGAATAATATCTGAAGAGTTTGGGCAATGCGCGCTCCGTCGCTACCCCTACCGAGCGCCGATGATTACTGTCAGCCAGAATTGGTTTTCATATTCGTAATCAGCGTCATCGAAGACCTCTATTCGCATGACACGAATAATATCTGAAGAGCTTGGGCAATGCGCGCTCCGTCGCTACCCCTTCCGCGCGCTAATGGTTAGTGTCAGCCAAATACGGTTTCCATATTCGTAATCAGCGTCATCGAAAACCTCTATTCGCATGACATGAATAATATCTGAAGAATTTTTACAATGCGCGTTTTGTCGCTAACCCTTTCGCGCGCCAATGGTTAGTGTCAGCTAAAAATGGTTTTCATATTCGTAATCAGCGTTATTGGAAACCTCTATTTGCATGACATGAATAATATCTGAAGAGTTTGGGCAATGCGCGCTCCGTCGCTACCCCTACCGAGCGCCGACGATTACTGTCAGCCAGAATTGGTTTTCATATTCGTAATCAGCGTCATCGAAGACCTCTATTCGCATGACATGAATAATATCTGAAGAGTTTGGGCAATGCGCGCTCCGTCGCTACCCCTTCCGCGCGCTAATGGTTAGTGTCAGCCAAATACGGTTTCCATATTCGTAATCAGCGTCATCGAAAACCTCCATTCGCATGACATGAATATTATTTGAGGAGTTTGGGCAACGCGCGCTCCGTCGCTACCCCTTTCGCGCGTCAATGGTTAATGTCGGCCGAAAATGATTTTCATATTCGTAATTAGCGTTATAAATTTGTATTAAAATTTTGAATTTTAAATTTCCTTTTCAACATATTTTTTCAACTTTTTATATGGTTGCCATGCATACACATTTTGAGCTGAATTCCGGCTTTGGCTTTTGCTCCTTGCTTCCTGTTGGAACTGAGCATCCCATTTTGGCCATATAATTCTGAAGTTACGAGCTCGTTTGCACACTATCAGGCAACCGTTTTTAAGTCAGAATGAGTTAGGAATTAGTAGAAAAACTATCAGTCTTACAAGAAAATGCATGAGAGTAATTGCTAGAGAGAGTTACAGATAAATTCTGACATGACGTCACGAAAACTTGAATATATTCAGGAGAATCTAAAATAAAGGAAGAAAATTTCAGGACTAAAAACAGTTGAGAAGTTTAAAACTTAAATGAGCTAGAAATGTGAGTAGCTCCCATTTAAAATCTGTTCCAGTGAATTAAACTGTAATGGGTTGGGGTGAAATTAATGGCTTTATTCGCTGTTTCCTGGTCATTTCAACTACCTTTATGGACATTGCTAGATATGCAAGAGCTCTATTAAACCTACTGTAACTACATACATTCTTAGTAGCTTCACACTATTCTGAATGCATAAAGAATTCCCTCTGTGTCTAAATCTACGTGAATATATAGTATGTAGCATGTCTATTAAGTGTTAAATAATAAACTGGAAGATAAGGTATGGTAAGTGTAGTTACTAAGTTGGACAGAGAAGAAATAAACGATGAATATTAGAGAGAAAGTTTTGCTCTCGTTTAAATTAGGACTGTAGGAGGGCAAGAGTGTGTAAGTAGGGAAAGTAATGCATTTAAATGGAAATGAGGGAGTAGGTGAATAGAATGGGAATACATAAATGGCTACATTACGTAGAAACTTACAATTTACCTTAGCCTACAATATTTTCTAGTGAGAAAGACATGCAAAACGGAGGGATTGTAATCGTAGTCTCTCATTCTAGTTATAACTCCTACTTTCCCTTACTGATATCCATAGAAATTTATTGGTTTGGAAAATCGTTAGCCGTTAATGGAGAGATTAGTGGAAGTTTTATAGACTTAAGTGAGCTAAAGTTGTAAACCACGTAATTAGGTACTCAGCCAGGCGAATACAAAGACTTGAGTGGGACGACCACTGGAATCTATTCTAATGGCAGCATCCGCTTCGAAGAAGTTAAGAAGAGTGACGAGGGGATGTATCTGTGCGAGGCACGCAACGGTGTCGGCTCTGGTCTCAGCAAAGTTGTCTTTCTTAAAGTTAACGGTAAGAATTCTTCTTTTACTGCTAAAATAATGACATTCTAGTTCTACAGAGCATTCAACAAAGTCCAACCATGTTTTAACCAACGCAACGCCAAGCTCTGTCATTCAAAATGAACCTGCAGTTCTTTAGAGGAGCACAGTGTCGTAAGAATACTTGCTTTTCTTTTCATACATCTGGAAATTAAAGTGTGCCTCAGTATTACTTCTCTCACTGCTTTTCTTATAACTGCTACCCGTTTCACCACAATTTTAACGCATTGGAGTAAAACGGGAGTTGACTGCAAAAGTTTACGCAACTTTTACTTGGTTCTCGTAAGGGAACTAACGATAACTACATGTTGAGATATCCTCAATGTCTCTCTCTTTCCTACAAAACAGACAGATATAAGGAACGGAAATGACAGAAGCGGAGATAAGTGGCAAAACCGCTGTCTTTTTTAATTACAGATACGAATTAGTCTTCACTCTCGCAAAGATTGCAGCGATTAATTAAATTTTCGCGCTTGAGCATCTTACTAATTTCTAATCTGAACTGAATTCTTCTCCAGCAATGGGACATTCCGACCTATTCACAAAGATATTGAGATCTTCTTTTAAGAGAAAATGACAGATTCCCCTTTTTCTTTACTTTCAGGGATTCATGTTCATGTCAAATTTCTGTAACAGGTATTACTATAGAAAATCGCTTTCCTAAATCAAGCCTAATGTACTGTATATAGTGAAAACTAAGAACTTGTCACTGTCATCAAAAAAATAATTCTTTTGACACACTACTATGTAATTGTATTTCTTGTCAGTCTTGACACATGAATGAGAATGTCAGAATTAACCACGTTTACATCTAGTTTATCTTTATTGTAAGTATTAGAGCAAATAGTTTTCCACCGGCACTCGAGTTTTAAGTGGCGCAATAAAATATAAAAATCTTGCGCTACTCATAGCACACCCATCAATTTTCCATGTTCTCAGAAATGCAAATGGAGGAGATAATCTCATTTTTCTGTTCACCGGAAGGAAATTAAATGAATTTATAGATTCCATAGTAGAAGTGCATCTTGGATGATTCTGGGAGTTATATATATATAGCTCTCTTCTGTCTACAAATATAAGATTTGTGGTAGTAGAGTGGGAGCTGAATGTCGAAGTCACCATCTCACCATCATTAGATTTTATTTCCTCATTTGGTTTGGAAGGAAGGAAATAGAGAGTGAAGAAAATGTACGGCACAAGTCTGGAGTCAAAGAAAAACCATAGTTTCCCATTTGATCAAATCGGATGGGACGAAAAGGCTGTAGATTGAAGATGGGAGAAAATGAAATAAAATCTGGCTTGGCATTCTGAATGGACGCAAGTTTTGGGAATCCCGTCTCGTATACTATCAGTGTACTAGAAGTACATTACTCTGTCGTGCTTCACTTCTCTTTAGTGCCTCTATCCTGGCCAAGATAAACGGAGCATTCCAAAGAAAACTTAGTAGGTACTGTGCAGCCAACAAGGCAAAAGGACTCTCTGTACACACCAAGAAGGATTCTTGAATTTTCTTGACTTTGCATCAGCTTCTTTTGCTGTGGTTAAAAGAAGGAATCAGGCGGCTCAGCTCAATGGAGATTGCAACTTGAGATAGAAATCGAAGGCAGGAGGAATCATGTAGCCGCTTTGACTGAAAATTGCACAGGATTAGTAAATATATATCTAAGATCCTCCTGAATTTCTTATATATACGTTGTTGTGTGAACGTAGATAGATACGGATTTTGATAGTATTAGAAATATATGTAATTTTATACAGTTAGGTACTCTGATCTTTCGTTGGTTTCCTCCTTCAAATACTAATAAGTTTTGTATAGGTATCCCTTTCTTATGTACATAGTGATAAAAGTTTCGCTCTGATGGTGAAGAGTGAAGGGAAAGGTAGATTATCTCCAACCAAAGATTCATTAGATAGATTACTAATGTCTAAAAGAGGAAAGTTGAGCCAAATAGAATCAAAGGAGAGAGAGGAAGCCAAAGCAGGCGGTCACATCACAATCAGCTGTTTTCCTATTCTTCCAAATATCTTTCTTGGAAATTGTGATCTCTCTGTTTTTCTCTATAGGCATTCTTTTCTGTTTACTGAAATCGAGAATATCCTTAGTGTTGTTTTATTGTGAAGTGAACTTGATTTAAAGATTTTCTTCGGCTACTATATATACTATCACTTCTAGAAATCCTATCGCCCCAAGAGATACTACAAACCTCGGAAATGGTGAACAGTCTTATCCATCCTCTCCAGTAAATACACGTCAAGTTAGTGAGTAGTATAAGAGACATCTAAGTAAGTCACTAAGTTAGTCTGTCAAATCAAAATCTCTCTCTCCTGTCTCTCTACATCTTGGCTTTACCTACATTCCATAGGCCAATGACTGCGTTGATATTGTGGACATAGAACAGCTTTAACCTCTCTGCCATGTACATAGCTAAGTGACTTCCAAAAGAAATCTAGCATAAGAGAGATATAGCTAGTAGGTATTTGTTCCACTGTTCAAATATCAAGGAACCAATCCTGGGTGTTACACTCAGGATCACTGTTTACGTTTCGTTAAATGCCTTTTCGCCCTAGAACGTGCTATTCCTACTTTGTCCTAGTAGGAATAGAAGTATGCAGGCAGGAAATGGAATAGCAAATCTTTGGTTACTTTCGGAATCCTTCGGTTTCCTTCCGCGGTTCGGTCGGTAGTGCCTTTGATTGAATTGCTCTACTTACATACATATAGATACCTATATATAAAAGTAAAGTCAACTTGAGACACTTCCCCTGTTCTCTACTTTTTCGCTACAGTCAATCTTTTTTTCTCTTTGGTTTCATTGTACAGCCCCAGCTCAATTTGCGGATCGCGATCAACAAATCTCCGTGAGAGCCGGCGAGAAAGCAATTCTTCAGTGCAGAGCCAAAGGCGACCTACCCATTGAGATCCAATGGTCTAATAAACATTCCAAAATTGTTTCACATGCTAATCACAGGTCTTTATACCCCATTTCATCTTGATCACTAAAACTAAGCCATCACTTGTAAACTTATAAATGCACTGCTTTATGCATTTCAATCACAATTTCTTTCAATTTTCATTATTTGCAAAACAATTTATGGCAGTTTTCATCATTTCTAATACTATTTCATGCAATTTCCATCAATTTGTAAAATAACTTCCCACAATTTTCATTAGTAATTTATGGACAATTTTTCATTTCCATCATTTCTAGTACAACGTTGAAATTTTAATTATTTATAAGGACTCGTCCACCTGCTCTTTTCTTTATATGTGACATTTTCATACAATTTTCATCAATTCTAACACAACTTTTTGCAATTTTCATTATTCAGGTCATATTTTCAGTATTCAGGACAAATTTTCTTGCAATTTTAATTATTTATAACCCTCTTTCTTGCATTTTCCGTTATCTCTATTTTAATTTCGCGAATATTTCATCATTTCTACAGCAATTTCTTGCATATTTCATTATTTTGAATACATTCCCTTATGTTTAATTTGGTTATTTCTTTGTAATGTTATTTCTCTTATCAAAATGAAAACAGAGATGAATTGCTCAAGTCAAATAAGGATGTGCATTGCATGAATGTCTATGGATGAAAGGCGTTAATAATGTATGAGGGGCTTTGGATGTACAGGTACACGGTACGGCAGCAAAATCTGGACGATGGTGTTATGTCCGAATTACTAGTGAGCGATGTAGGGCGAGGTGACAGTGGCTCTTACAACTGCCGAGCAACTAACTCCTTTGGGACAGATCAAACATCTGTTATACTGAACGTACAAGGTAAGTCCATTAGCATCTGCGACATCTCATTGTTTTGGATCACACGGGCTTAAATTCGCATTTCATGGATTTTATTCCAATTTACTTTATGTAAGCTAAAACAATCGGGTCGTAACATAATTTAATGGTACATACCATAGATGGGCACTTAGCATTAGCACTCACTCTTAAGATTACATTGAAATCTAGTGCAACGTAGAGACTAGTAATAATATAAGATGATCGTTAAAGCCCATAATAAAACATATATAGGTATATTATGTAGGGCATCTAAGTATTTAGAGCATTTAATGCTCTTCATAAAGTTGTGCTACACCTTTTTGCATTTTCCATGTGTGTGGACCAAATCGTCCATTATGTAGTATTAAAGAGGTAGTTTGCAGAAGAGATAGTAGGTACTTTGATAGATAGGATACAAGAAGTCAGTGAAGCTATATGATTCAGTTCAGCTTACGTTTAACTTCATCATTCTTCATTCACTTAGCCCCACTTTAGTGAAGCTTTGTCCCAGACTAATTAATTTATATGCTTGAAAGCTCCCCGTCTTCATTTAAATTCCTCTTTTACATTTAGCTCTGTACTGAAAACTTGATGCACCTAAATGCATATCACAGATGCAAAGAGGAAAGAAAAGATAAATGATGAAAATGAGATAGGCATGGTGAGATTGTTGGAGAGAGCCAAGACAGGACAAGTGATTTAATTGAATCTTCCACTTACGCTTCAAACGAGTTGCAAAGTGAACAGTTCGGCACCCAAGACTTTATGGCTACTACAATACAATCCCACAGCAACCTCTCTTTCTCCGTTCTATTTCTCTCTGACTTCTTTACGAAGAATGGCAATGGTGAAAGTCAAACGCGTGGTGGAATGTAGATGTGTGCTCTCGGCATTTATGTAGAAAACGGAAGGATGGATGTCGGATACGTCACCGCTTTTCTATACTTATATTTTGACAGTATGTACAAAAGGAGTTTACTACCAAATCTTGTGTTACTACGTTTACAGACAATATGTACATGTATACCGGGTGGCTTTCTTAACTTTTGGCCATGCCACTTTCACAATTTAATGAATTAATTTTCTTATGTCCAAATATAGCACGCGAACATTTTAATGTCGTTTTCAAGAGCTTTTTTCGCTTTACTTTCCCAGAGGAAAATGAGAAAGGGAAAATCGAGCAAAGATTTTGTAGGGTTAAAATAGGAGTGATATTATTTAGAAATGAACAGAAAAATCTTCTTTACTTAGAGGAAATAATGTGAAAATAGCTAAATACATCACCCTGTACATTTACATTGCATCCATAAAATACATTTTAGTGAGGTAACACGTTTAGCAAAGTTTGCTGAAAAGAGTGGGCACTAAAATCCCCATTAGCGTCATCATTTCATCATAACTGCAATCTTTTCATTGCCCATGGAATTGAAGTAGAATTAAATTTTTGACGTTCTTTGTGATAGAGGAAAATATTTTGAGGCAATCAAAAGGTAATTAATGCACAAAAGCTAATTAATACCTATGTCTCTATTCTGTCTGTGTGCCTGATATGAGAATTTATGGTTAGATGAATAGCAATAAAGCGAGGGAATTGCCAGATATGAAAAGTGCATTTAGATTTCAGTGTGTGTAATCTGTTGAAATTTTAATTACAGAGCCACCAGAGCAGCCGGTTAACCTTCGCCTGCTGGAACAACAGAGTCGTTCGGTGCAGATTTCATGGCTTGAGAGCTTCAATGGCAACAGCCCTTTGATCAATTTCATCATCCAGTACAAATTCCCATCAGGTTTGTTATGCCCTATTCTCATTTCATTACTACGGCTGCTTATTGGATAGACAACTTTTACATATTCTGTTTTTCGGAAAATATTATTCATCTTAACATTAAATTAAATCGAAACAGACCATGCATAGTTCCTAGAAATAATATTGTAGATTACTGTATAATATTTCAGTTTCTAAAAACATGTTTTAATTTTGTGTGTGCCAAAAGGAATAGGCACTAAAATGAAAAAAGTGTAGTTTGGTTGTGCAAAAGAAAGTGGGTTTTAATTCAAAGGATTGTTGAAGTGGGGGAATTATCACTACCAACTAAATAAAAAAAGGCAGGATCTATTTACATTTACTATTAATTAAGGGTATCTTGATGGGTTTTGTGCCCCAGAGAACGGGTCACCAGTTAAAGTTAGACAATTGTCGTAGGCATGC
>JAAAYG020087855.1:0-35751 GCA_009936455.2 Tomocerus minor | reverse complement strand
AATAAATTGACCTATGGCAGGCCTTGGAGTTTGGCTGTTCCGAGAGAAAAGTGCATATGAATGTGAATCCGACAGTATGGATTAACACAAAACAAAGCCAAACCAATTCATGAATTTGTGTAGATTGGAGTATTAAAAATATTTACATAGTGCGATACTTCAACGATGGCTGGGTCATTAGGTAATCCAGCACTGGCTACACTCGGCTGCTTAGGAGGTTCTAGGACGTCTATACCTTTGATGTCAGATCCACGAAAGATAATAAATTCATAAACTTCATCTTTAGGGGGTACCGGCCTTTCCGTTGGACGATCCTCCGTTCCGTATGACTTTACTATAATAAAAAATAAATGTATACATCAGTGACTTGAAAAGGAAAGATCCTCGAACACAAAACATATCACAAAAATAAAATTAAAAAATGCAAATTAAGGACAATTCAAGTTTTCTTCAACAGTATAATATAGCATATCACCTCAAGTATTAGTAGAACTGAACTATCTACTTCTAGCTAGTGCAAAAGGTTACCGATTTGAATATTAAACAGCTAAAATACTACAATGCTTAACTTATTATTGTACAGTACAAAATATAAAATCAGTAGCACGTCAATGCAATTGTAAAATGTTACTTTAGTGTTAATGACACTTGTGCTATGAGAACCACTCCTATATGCAAGCACCAATATCCAATATGCTGATCATGGAGTTTCGTTCAAGTTAAAGTCTAAAGATATGTAGATAAAGAGGTTAAAAAACATGCGATAAAGAACCAGTATTAAGATGTGGCGTATAACAAGGAACGAAATTAAATATTCTACGTATTCTACACAATATGTAAGTGAAATATACGTTGCATGTACCACGTACCCAACCAAACTACAATACGAACAAAGTTATTAAAATATTTTTTAACAGTAGGATAAGCAAAAAAGTAATTTACATAATACACACAAACCTACTACACCTATTTGAATGACGACAGAAGGAAAACCACTGATTATGTCTTGCAACTATTTAAAAATTACGAAATGTAACACAAATTTGAGCAATTATTTAATCCTTTTTGCTTTAAAATTGGATATAAAATTGTGAGATCAGCACAACCAAATTAAGGATGAAATCATTTTCACAATAAGCTACATTTAACTATACTCCTTTTAAGTACAACTGAGTTGTATCGATTTTTGATACAAATTAAATTAGGATATTGAACACATTTCGAATTTAGTTGCCCTACAATTTTGAATTGCATTGTTGATCATATAATAATTATTACATAAACCATAAAATAGAATTTTGATAAAATGGGGAAACTAACCTTTCGCCAAAGAGATAGTTGCTTCTTGGAGGTCAAGAGAATAAAGAACGCCTTCATAACGTATTTCCGATTTGGAAATAAGGCTAATTCTACTTCCTATAAAAGAATTAGGAGAACCACAAAGAGAAGCCATCTTCTTGAAAATAGATTTTTAGCCGAGAAGCGAGCTGCTCCTGTCAAAGAACTTTAATAAAGTTTACAGTGAGGAGCAAAACGGGAGCTTGCTTTTCTTTTCTCGGACAGTAACCGACCTGATCCGAATAAAATCCACCTGAGAGAAAAGAGACGGAGACAAAATTGTCACTTCAAGTCCACAGGACGTCAGGTTGAAGAATGAGCTCTGACGGTCACCGACTTTTGAGAAGTATCTAGCAGAATAAATCCACCTTAGTTTGACCGTTTGACTTGCCAACGAATTATGATAATGGATGGAGCATGGAGCCTGGCCTGTAATTAACATATTTAAATTTAAATGTCACATTAGAACGTAGTAAAAGAGCGGTGCGGGGATTTTATCACCGTATCCAAATTCCTAATCCAATATCGGCTAAATGCCGATATGACAGAACTATATATGCGCAGTTTTAGCTGTCTTAAATGATCTTAATTGAAAATGAACATCTTAAAAATAGGATAACAGTCCATAGTTCAAAGGTAAAACAGTCATTTTAGCATAAATTGCAAACTAATGTGACAAAATTTAATGATTTTCCTATTAAATCTAAGCAATATTATGTAGAATAAAGGAAGGAATAAACAAAACACTTACCAACTTTTGACTTTCGTGGTGATAACGCCGAGGGAGTATGTATAATACGTCTTCTTGTCTTCTATCTTCTATTTTCTATTAGTTTGCTGATCTTTGCTTACAATTATCTTTAAGGTGACGTTTTCTATTTGGTTTTAACTAATGGCTATTGGAAACGAAAATTGCCGTCGAGGACGACAGCCAGTCGACATAAAGCCAAAGCCTTTTCGCAGAAGCTTTCAATTCCAATCCAACAATTCCCTATATCCTAGGTATGCTTGGTCGCTTCATATTCACACGACGGAAACAAGACAGACAGACAGGGACAGACAGCACACACTAAAGGAGAGGATATACAGAGAATATTTTACTGAAGAGCAAGCAAGTTTAGAGGCAGCCGACTAATAAACTGAGAGAACAAATAGAAGAGTCGCAATAGGATAGATATGGAAACAAGGAAGCCGTGAAGACCAAAAGCACAGTCAGCCAAAATCCAAATCTGAAACTCTAAAATCCAGGCGGCTGCAAATCCCAACTCGCCGTTCGAAACATTTTCCTACGCGGATAGAGGGTAGTCACCTCGTAATCCTTGTAGTCACTCGGGTTATTTAGTAGTTGATTCTCCCACTCGATTTCAAATTCATGTTATCAACACAATTAGTAGGCACATTCATTTTTTTCCAAGAAAACCGGATAAGCCAATTCTTGTAGGATTAGGCACAACCAGAAATTCATAAAATAATTGCAGGTAAGAAAATAATAAATTACAGTTTTTATTTTTCATATTATTGATCGATTTATAATTTATTTGTATTTGTGTGGGCTCCCTTTCTGTTTTTTGATCTTTAGCGTTGAGGTTGAGGATTATCTAATCTGTCTGTAAGTCTGTATGTATATTAGATACAAGTGAACGGATGGGAATAGGCTAAGGCAGATTTTATAGGTATACCAAACCACACGATTCAATGTTGAAGTGCAATGGAGTTCTGCCAGCACACTGCAGTTCTATTCCAATTTTTATAATATTTTTGATTCATTTTACTGTCCAAATAATGTGTCTTTGTGACATTAGACCTGTAATACTGTAAAATACAATACCACCAATTTCTTCCAATGTTTACATTCCAATCTGACATAATTTGAGACGGTGGGCTATAATGTTCGAAAGTTATGTTCTATTCCGCAGTTCGTAGAGGCTGGTGTACTTTTTTTGACAGTTAAATTTCTATATTGTTCAATTGCAACCTCAAAAAATTAGATTTCACCTTAAATTTGATTCGAACTAAACTATAAATGTCATTACAGACCGTATTCCTCTTCAAATTTGAGTTGCATTCAGTACTGTTTAGGTTTAAGTGAGGCAAATCTTCCATTTTCCTATCCTGTAAAACTTAAAACGGAAAGGAGCTCTTGGAATTTGTCCTAAGTGAAAGTTATAAGTATGTATTTGGAAACTATGTTTTTATGTTCTGATTTCAAACTTTTTTTCAAGTTATAACATAACCATCTAAATACTAAAATAAACACAGTTAGAAACTATTTTGACTAGACTCCAACCGAAAGAAAGAGGTTTTTTAGACACATTAGACCAGAACAAAATATTTTGGATACTGTTTCACTGTTTTTCAGTCTCCAATTAGTAACCAGAATAACTGACTGATTATGATGTTAGCTGTATAGAAAGGTTTATGACAATTAGTATATTAACAATTACTGTTAGCCAGTTTATTATATATTAGTATACAACGTTTAAGATTGCAGCTTATGCAGTTCTGACTGACAGTTACTTGTCACGTTTTTGAAGGGGATCATTTATATGTATATAAGTGTAAATTGTAATTAACTCACTACCGGCAGATTCTATAGACGTAGAGCTGCCAATTTTAATGTTATTAAGCTGATATGTATTAATTATTTGTTATGTTTTAAAGTTGAATTGGTTTAAGAATTGAATCGGTAGTTATCTTAGGACACAGAACGTTTTAAGATAAATCTTGATCAAGTTTTTTTTGGTTGCAGGTATAATATTGTGAAGACATTTTATAAGTAGTCATTATGGAGGATCTACAAACAGAAAATGTTTTAGAAAATGGGAAAAATGGCGATGAAACTGTACCTTTTGATATAAGCTCGTCTGGAAATGTATTTGGCGAACATAATACTAGCACAGAATTGGATGACGATTTGGATAAAAGCGAAATGGCTATGGATGATTCGGTAAACTAACTATTAACCCTGCAGTTTTGCGTTTAATACAAGGTTCAAATATATTTGACAATTATCATATTATAACATTTAGTACTTAAGATGTTGATTGAAATTTGCATTAGGAATTAGAGGCAATTAAGCTCCGTGTTCGTGAAATGGAAGAAGAAGCTGAAAAACTGAAACAGCTTCAAAGTGAAGTTGATCGTCAAATGAACATTGGAAGTCCTCCCAGTGGAGGTTAATAATATTACCGAAAATAATTATAATGTAGCTATCATATAATAGATAATATAATAAAAATAAATGTGTTGTAAATAATTTTATAGCCGGTTCTACGAATATGTCGGTTGAAGAAAAAATGGAAGTGGATGCGCGTTCCATTTATGTTGGAAATGTAAGCAAATCATTAATTAGTAATGTGCTTATTATTTTAAAGTAAGCTTACATGAATATGTTTTGTATGTGAGAAAATTATTGGACATCTATTGAACAGGTTGACTATGGAGCAACAGCTGAAGAATTGGAACAGCATTTTCACGGATGTGGCTCAATAAATCGTGTGACAATTTTGTGTAACAAATATGACGGACACCCTAAAGGGTTTGCATACATAGAATTTGCTGACAGGGAGTCAGTAAATACTGCCATGGCCATGGATGAGTCGTTATTTCGTGGTCGACAAATTAAAGTAAAAAAACGCATTTGTAATGGGTTTTTGAAGGAAGTCATAAAGAGATTTAAATGTCAAAGCTACCATTGTATAGATTCTAATGTAATTTTTTATGATTTCAGGTTATGCCGAAACGAACAAACCGACCAGGTCTAAGTAGGACTGATAAGCCACCACGAGGTGCCCTTCGTGGCTCATTTAGTCGTCCACCCTTTCGTGGTCGTGGCAGCTATCCCTTCCGTGGTCATCCTCGTTTCCCTCGGTTGGAATAATTTCCCTTTCATTTGCTAAAAAAAAGTACCTTAAAAAAATCTGTGATTTGAATGAAATATATTACTATTAAATATCTTACAGGCGGTATCGTGGCCGTGGATCATACTTCTCACCATACTAATACATCTCACTCATGTAGATTATTATGTTATAATATTATTTATTATTGTTTTATAAAAATATTTTTCAGTTACACATACAACACACTAAAATACTACAACCACTTGCAGATGTGTCTGAATACGAGTTAAAACTAAAATAAAATGGAATTTCTACTGTCAGACAAGACATTGAATAGGAGTGAAGTTTTATTTCAAAATATATCATTCATCTCCACTGTTTACAATACAATAATACATAATAAATAACAACAACTTGAATATAATATGTATTTAGGTAATGTTGATATGCATTTTTAAAGATGAGTAGTAGGTAGTTTAATAATAATATTACGGATTTTATGTTTCTAAAATTAATGCACGAAACAGACGTGTCAACGTTTTTGACTAGTTCTCATGCACTTGATATGATATGTATTATGTATATCGTTGTGATACGATTTTTTGAAGCCATTGCCCGTAAACTGTTTGTCAAGGATTGGCATTCATTGATATGTCATGTACGTTACGTAGTATGCAGGTTATACACATTGTTATACTTGTAATTATGATTAACGTAAATCTGCAGGCATAGACTTTCTGTAAGCTACTCGGCTACTCCTAACTATGACTTTTCAAAGGATTCACACTGTTAACAGTAAAAGGCTATTTTGTTAAAGTACCGTCTACACATAGGTACTTCGTATGTAAGAAGTTGTGCCTATAATAATAATGGTTAAAGTTATAACTTATCCATAAGCATGCACAAGTAGACTACAGCTATACACACTTTTACATATTCTTAACAGATTTACAGATATACATTCCTAATTAACCATCTTCTACATCTACATTACATAAAACACGATACAACAGTACACATATAGACACACTAGAGTTTTTGAAACACATACATGGACTGACTGTTCCACAACAAATATATAGATAGATAGCTACTCATAGTTTACTATCCTTGTATGTCTTTACTACTTGTGGGAAATAATTTATTGCCCCAAAAGCAAAGTGTATAATTTTAATTATTATACGTAGTCGTTTTCCTAAAAATACTAAAAATTGACATTTTTTGCTAATAAAATATTACAATAAGAAAATGTGAATTATTTTATAACTAAGTAATAGATTCCTTATAACGAGAGTCGTTGTTCTTGAATTCCGGGTCAAAGCTATAATATATAGTTTTCTTGGAAAAAGTCGATTGAATACTGTGAAACAATAATTCTACATTTGACTAAGTACAAGATTACATTTCTGCTAAAATTTTAAAAGAAACAAGGATCCACCCGTATGAATTTACTTAGCCTAATTAAATATTTAATAATCTGCCTGCACTCTTCTGTTCTACTGTTATATCCACATTTTGATTTAATTCAATACAGTCCATACGCGATAAAGATATTTATTGCATTACCTATAGTATAAGAACTTACATATTTATATATATTTAATGCAGTATATCGATGCTCAAAATATGGAGGCATTAAAAATTTAAAGTTGGCTTTGCTGTTCTTGCAGTTTTGCATTGCAGGTAGTGGATTCCCGTTCTGATTCGATTGGAGGAGTGTGCTCTAGATATATCATGAGTTCGTACAATGTGATCATGAGGGCTGGAGATACTGGAGAATCATGCAAAGTGACACATTTGGCTAAGGTGCCTAAATACTAGATTGTTAAATTCACATCTATATTATATACTGCTACATTAGGTTGGATTTAGTGGATGGGAGATTTTGATGCACGAGTGCTAGAAAGTGAAGCTTCTTCACGTTGGCAATCTGTAAACGCTGTAGAGTAAATAGAATTACGAGTGATCACATTTAGAATTCCCATGCAAAGTCAAATAGACACATTACGACATTATTAGTCTACTATTATGTAACATGAAACACATACAGCTACAGTATAATGTGTATACTAGGAACTAGGAACATTTATGATTGATATTAGTATTGTAAGTAAATATAATTTAAGGTTAGGTTTTAGGTAAATGAATTTTTCATTCTTTGACTATTTGAAATGTCTCTAGTCACTAGCAGTAAACTCCTATTTCTACATACATTTACATTATTATATTACGTAGTATGAATATCCTAATGAGATCTATATATGCCTTGACCATTAAACTAAATTGTAAATTGTATATTCATGTAACCATTGTTAATAGTTGTACCATTTCACTACGTTAATAATCTACAGGGCAGTTCAATTTTAGGTCGCCAACCGCATTCCCCATGAAAGACAAACTGTCTTTCACTCCAAATTTTTTTCACGGCTTTAAAAACAAAATAGACTTTTACTTTGCGTTCACTGTAGTACAACTTATGTAAAAGTGAAAGCAAGTGAAAGTCTAGTATGGTTGAAAAGGCTCAAAAAAAATTTGGTTCGCTATTTAGGCTTGAGAAGACGAAATGTCATCCACAAGGTGAAAACGTATAGCGAGAGCGACTTATAATTGGATTGCCCTGTACATAAAAATCTGTTCTGAAGAAAGCAGATCATAATTCTCTTGTTCTAGTTTTTACTGTGATCTGATATGTCATTTCCATTTACTAGGTAAGTACGTATAATACCGTACTATCAATTTTCAATTTCAAAGCTGTATATTTGGCAAAGGAAACCTGATTTCACATTATCTACAGGAGTCAGAAAATTGCAAATGTGATATGTTGTCGGATGGTGAGAATACAGAGAGGGACTATCACAACATCAAAATACCTGGCGCATTTTACGTACATTTTTGCTTTCCTTTTTTGTATTTGCACAGTCTGTTATATAAATATGTATAGGTACACTGTAAACAGTCACTTAAAAGTAAAATTTGTTAGGTAGAAATCAAAAAATTAAAAATGTAAACAAGGCGTAGGTAAAAGTTTTGGTGTTAAGATCACTTGTATATATTTCTAGTTTCTTTCGGAGCGATAATATAAATATAAGTGTAATATAGAATGTCTATATGTAATTTGTAATATAAAGTTTCCAATTTAAAATTTTTGCCAAAATGTATTAAGATGTAGTAAAATGAATATAGAAATTGTGTAGAGAACATAAATACAATATCTGACTAAATTCTAGTAGTAGGATGCATCTCTGTAGGTAATAATTCTTTATGTATGTTTAGAAGTGAAAGTCCCAGTGAAAGTAAAGAGAAAGCAGATGTTGTGCATATCTTAGTGTCCTGTAATGTTGTCTTTGTGCTTTACCCCGCTGTCCTCTTCTGCTTATTTAAAGTTTTTCTGATATCAGAGATTGTGAATGAGATGTATCTGTAGTGTAGCGTGACTATTTCTCCGGCCATCCGAAATCTCTTCCGACCATATCGTAGAATCGGAGATTATGTGGATTGTAAAATCTCCTGAGTTTGGAAACGATATAACGGTCTACCGGAGGGTGACGACGACCTTTGGAATCATTGAGGCAGTGAAGTCCAGTTTCGTTTCGAGCATCGGTATCCAGTTTACGCCAACAATAAAACCCTTTGGTGGCATTGAAGTAAAAGTTATCACGCTGAAGACGGGGCTCTAAACCCAAGAATCGTTCTACTTCTCTTAATTGAGGGTAGGGATCACGGATCAAGGCGTCTCCATCAATAACATGGATTTGTGCAGGAGGAAAGACATCAAGCCAACGCTGGAGATAGCGAGAGTACAAGGAAATCCGGACTGCTTTGTAATGGACGTTCACCGACCCGTCGGCTTGTAGAACCAGATCTTCCAGACGAGGGCTCTTCGATCCATTCTAAATATTATTATTCAATAGTAAGACAAACTCAGATCAGATAGCATCATCTTACATATACTTAAGCCTCTTCAGGCCTACCTAACAAGTATATATTTTATGTCTGCCAGAGATCCTTTTGTCATCCAATGAGATAGGCACCGACGGAGATGCAGCAGAAAGAACTCTCTCTTTCCCTACGACACACACTCTCGACACGACAAAAGATAGCTACTAGCTAGTCCTGTCTAGATTGAATATTTGCATTCCCTTCAAATCAAAATGGATGAACCTTACGTGAGGTTTCGAGTTGGTCCCATAGATTTGGGTGTAGTCTGATATGACACGAGTAACCGGCTCCCTAACGATCAGTAACAACTTGATAGAGTTGTTCATCCCGTGAATCCGTTCAGGTACTTCTGGTGTAACAAAGTAGCTGGGACTTTTCTCGATTGATATTTGATCTTCACTTGTATCTGGCATGTGTTGGCGGTACCACTCCAACCCTTTTGCGTAGTTGTCATCTCTGTCGAAGAAGTGCACTTCTACCGCTGCTTTCTCTACCTACAAATGCCCCAAGAAAACCAACAACACAATCATCTTAATGTTTATAGTCAGTTCTCATCTTTATAATTTTACTTGCCCAGTCTATGGATTTCTTTTAGCAGAGTATTTTTTCTACACAAAGCGCTAAATGCTAAACCATGGACAGGCTTTGAAAGTAAATGGCTAATTTTAATTTTATCTCATTCTTTATGGGGCTCCCTACAAATGGGGACTCATTAAACTAAATTCAATGGAGGGAAAATGAATACTAAACTGGGATATTCAGAAAGAAAAGCATTTAAAGAAGCTCAACTTTCTTTAGCCTCTACTGCTCCAGAATTCCAATTAGGTCTTCTTAAGGTCATTCCATTTTCCCTCTGACATTAGCTAACTATAATGGGGACTATAGGTTATGCAAAGCCATTTTCTGCACAATCTAAAAATCAGTTTAATTATCTTTGTCCATGCAACCGTAATAGTAGAGTGAACGGGAAATATCTATCTTTATTAGGCTATTTGAAATTTCTCTTCGAGCAAAGAATCAAGAAACAATTGCTGAAACGACTGTACTCCTTGTAAAAAGATTACATAGCTCAGATTGTAAGCGAGAACAAAGTAGCAAAGGGTAACAAAGTAAGATTTGTTGAGTTGAATGGATCTATCTGTACATTTTCAACAGTATAGTTTGGAATATATATCGGAGAGCTATTTCGTTGGGATTTTAGGATGTATGTGAGTACCTGTGGGTGGAGATTGAGCATATCTATTAATGCACGAGTTCCACATTTCCTGGCTCCGATGATAATGCATTGTGGAAGGCGTTTCGTCTTTGTAGGCTGTGTCCAGTAATGACCTCCATTTATCAGCGTATTGTTATCGATGTCAGATTCGATGAGAGAGGTGAGGACAAGAAAAAGACTCAGAAAAACAGCGACGAAGCCACAAAAACGATTGATCCGTCTTTTATCCGTTGTGTTAGCAGGCTTTCCATTCGCTGGGTAGTACAAAGATTTGTAGCAATGTGGGCATCTCAATGATATCACTTTTTCCAAGTCGTGATTGAATTCTTTTGAACATAAATATTGCACTGGTAGCGGACGCTCGTCCTCATAGTTGATCATCTAAATGGACAAAAGAAAACTTTATTGCTACAAATTTTATGACCAAAATCCTCACAAATATCCTTAATAATTCAAAAATGTCTCGCATTCAACCTTTAAATAAGTAATTCTGTTTGTTTTGTTTTCCTGCTATTCAATACTGTCCAAAGCCAACACAAACAACTCGCCAAAGGAATAACTACACATGCATATTTAAACAAGTATGTAGCTAAAGATAAGATATCTACTGTGTTACACTTACACTGATACTTTTCTCAGTATTTGCAATCTGTACCATGCTTTCCCTCTCTATTTGCTTATTGTTCATTACATTTCCATCGGCATAACTGCTAACTGCAACTGGAATCAAAGTCCATGTCTAATTCTATTTCATATGAAACTAATGCTGAAAATAAATGACGCAGACACAAAAGATCTATAATAATATAGAGAAACTAGCACAGCAGGATGCAGATAGCCAAAACCTTACATCTGAATTTATTATGTATGCTAAAAGCTTACTTAGTCTCAGAACAATCATTTAATTACCGGTTATCTGAATTTGTAACTAATTGCCTAGTTTGTAATAAAAACATTAAATTTACATTTGGAATTCAAGAATTTTCATAAACACTTATTCTGAGTGCCTATATAATACAGTGGACACTATTAATGTATGTTAAACTTGGTTATCTTGGTTAACTATATAAATTTTTGTTGCGAACGAAAAGCAGTATAGTGGAATCCCACGTCCGGACTCCCACGTACTCTTATGAATAGCATAATGTATTTGATACATATTTGGTAATAGAGTATAATAGTTTGCATTGCGTTTGGTTAATTACGTTAACGTTATCGAATCCTTACAGATTAACAATTATAGCAGCGTCTAGAGACAGAGACTAAAATTTAATCTTGTGAATAATTACTAACAAGTTCTACGCAAAGTAATGCAAAAGCAAGGACTAGAATTTAATTAGGGGTTTATTGACGACAAGCATGTAAGGTAAGCTTAGAAATGACTTTCCATTTTAATCCTCACTTCATTCCCTCTCCAGTCTTAGCAGAATATTAAATTATATAAGCACTCATGAGTAAGGCCGTGTGATGTCTGGGGTTATATTATTATATAGTGTGCTTGCTAATAAGTATATCTAGTGCATAGATGCATACGAAGTATATTATATAATGAAGGTTGCACAATCACGTAGTATGTAATTTTGTACATTGCTACCGACACGGGAGATAAAGAGAGAAGGAGAATGAGAGGATAAAACTATGTGTGTGTAGCTGAACATTTAAAAGATATTATAATGTAGCCTTGTATGAAAATCCAATCTAAAATCTAATTTTAAGTATATAGAAAGCATTGAAATATCCTAAATTGAATTTAGAATCCCCAGAGACCTATATGGATTCAGTGGAAATAATAGAGCGAGAGTTGAAGGAATTATTTTGCACTCCAGACTCGCCATTAGAGAAAGCATAGAGATATTAGAAAGCGTTGGAGAAAGAGAGGAGTGAGTTTGTAGTTTAATAGTACCCTGGAACGTAGCGTTTAAAATACAACAGTAATTCAACGGGAATAGTAACAGCGTTAGCTAACATCAGCATCTTTGCTCTCCCTACCAACCATTGTACATACATTGTATGTATTTCCAAAGTGAAATGACAATAGAATAGTTGGAGAGAAAGCGACCTGTTTTCCTGATGGAAACGTCTACGTATCTCTTCCTCTCTCCCTCCTCCCTATATGAACAGACAGAAATAAATAGAGTTTTATGCAGGCTGTGTCCTTATGGATGTGGGCTAGAGGAGCGTCGTGGGCTACAGATGTAGTACATGCAGTACATGTTCGAGAAAAGAAGTTTGCAGAATAGAAATACGATGAACTAAACGGAACTGACTGGGAGGAGGACGAGGACATGAAGCAATAAGGATTTAAAATGAGGATGGAAAGAGGACACAATTTCGGCATCGGCTCCGGACCACCAACCAGAATCCGACTCACTTCTCTCTTTCTCTCATTCCATTCTGGATGTAAAAGTATGTATGGAATTCGAGAACGAGGAGAAAAGTAAAAGCAAAGCAAGGCAACGCATGCATGACTACATTGCATGACATGGCAGACCTTAAAGTGAAAGCACATATACAACATGTGTGATACAAGTCGTGGAGAAATACAAAAGTTCCTTCTGGCTCACTGGAATCTATTTCTATTCTTATTGCTCACAAATATGCCTCTTTCCCTATACATATATATATATATATCTATACTTATATCTAGGACATAATATATATACAGTATATATATATATAGTTAAGTACTATGTATTGTATAGTAGAGAGAGTTGAACTTCTTTAACATATCTTGGTTTCTGCTCCTCAGTTCTGCTCTGCAGAAAGTATTTCATATTCATGCTTGGCATGCCCCATCCGTATTGAATCAATTATTCTTGAGTTGGGAATCGGCCACCGAATATCAAAAAGGTTCAAGTATCATGTATCAAAACTGCCAAATGCTACTGTATGGCCCCCATTCAGATTTCTTATGTGTAATTTCACTTGCCTTTTACGCTCTTTTTCTGGCATCCCAACCAATTTTCCATCTCTCCACACCTCACCATCAAACTACTGTGGACTATTTTTAAAATAAATGTCCATTCTATTAGACTTAATCTGTCCTTAGACACTTGTGCCTCTTTTTTATATCCCTCAACTATATATAACCTCAGAAGGATACCTAGGGGTATCTAACATTGTCTTGTCTCCTTTAATAAAAATAACAGTACAAATAGCGCGAGATTCCTTGTTTTTTTCTTGTGAGCACTACAGTTAGAGTAAAACGGGTTCAAACGCTAAGAAAGTCACCTAGTTATGTACATACATGTATGTACGTTATAGAGTCGAATCCCATCATCAGTGGAATGGTAACTATCGCTTTTGTATTATGTAGTTCCTTCTGTGTATGTGTGTAGTCGAGGAAATTGAGTGGGCTACGAGCTTTCTCTATTTGTTGTGAAAGGAAAGGAAGAGTTGGCTATTGCCTGATATGATAACTGAAGTGAGCAACATTTAGATGAATCCATAGTTGTAAAGCATGGCTAACCGTATTATTTTTATACGCTCTTGTTATTCTATTGTGAGTGGGGATAGAAAGTGAGGTATCTGTATTGTACTTACTTATGATAGCATGGTGTGGTTTCCTTTAAATAGTTGGTGTCGGGAACAGAACATTTTCCGACAGCGAATGTGCTCTATTCTATTATGCTCTGCTCCGCTCTACTAGCTACACCTAATAGATGGAAAGTAGAAAGAGAGAGAGAGAGAGAGAGAGAGAGCCTATTGGGTGCATTGCATAGCCTGCTAACCTATTCCGGTCTTATATGTCGGATGGACTCGGCCATAGTGGAAGTAGAAGCCGATATCGATCTTTGCACGTAGTTAGTTTATAGTACAAATAGTAGGACGAAGAAGGAACGAATGTTATAATATCTAATGTGACTACTGCCTCTGCCTACCTACCTCCTACCTATGCATGTATGTATCAGATGAGCTACACTACTACCTCTCCTCCTCTTTCAAATGGACTGCTTTCTCCCACTCTCTCTGCTTCTGTATAAAATTATATGGAAAGCAAAGTTTATCCGAGCTATGTTAAAGAGCTGCTAAAAACGGAATTGCTTTAGCAAGTACCGTGCATAAGACTATATGTATGTAGGCTGTCTAGATAGGTAAATATAAATTCTAAAGAGAAAGGCCTACCACCGATGGCGACTATAATAATATAAGTTCCTGAACACACACAGGTAGAAAGAATGTATATAAGGACATGTAGATATATAAGGAAATATATGTGTGGAGTATATGGGCATATAGTTCTGTGCATGTGCCAATGACTAATGTTGAAATTTACACCCACGAAGTCAAGGCTGAGGACTGGGGATATTTAAGAGCTTTATCAAGTCGAGTAGGAAATAGTGACAGGGCTAAACACATATGGGGTTTCCTATAGTGCGGCTATTTTCATCAGATAAGCCGAGCTAACGTAAGTAAGGAACTGTGAAGAAGTTGAGCTAAATTGAATGATAATGGGATATAGGTACTAAGTGAGGATGTATGTACATAGGCCACGAATAGATAAATTATCTACGGACTCAACTGACTGAATCGAAGAGGGAAAACCTCACGAGCTTCTAATTGTGTAAATAATAAGTCTGGCAAAGGATTAAGAGAAGGATGTAAGCTAAGTGCGTTTTCTATAGTTAGTGCATGGTGTTAGGGAGTATTATTAGCTAGTCTGTGAAGAGGTTGGTGGTTCGGAGACTATTTCTCTAACATTGCATTGGAATGGGATTTATATTTTCGAAGGCATTGTTTCGAATGCAGAATAAAAATTTGATTTGGTGAGGAGAGTGAAAAGAAAGAAAAGTGGAGTAGAGTGATGCGAAGTAGGGATGAGTAGAGAGCATGGTTGAAGAGATGAGGAGAGATGAGGAGAGATGTGCCTAGTGAGTGTGTGTGTGTGGATATGAGATACTAGAGAGGCAGAGAACAGGGAGACAAGTACCATGAGAAATATATATAGAGGGGAAGTGAAGTTAGCAGTGGTGCTCACTCAGTTCTCTCTCCTACTTTCTCTGAGTGAAACTAAATGCGTCTCGACCAAAGAGCCGAGCCACATCGGATCGATATTTTAGGACAAGGCTACGCAAACTCATCCTCTTCTGCTTTTCTTTGGTATTGGGAGCATTTTGGGATGTTGTGGCTGAAGCTGTAGAAAAGCAATAGCTCTTCAAGAATTTCCATTCTCGTATCATTCCTAAGTACTTGCATGAGCTTTCTCTGTGCACTTGATGCTGAAAACGTTTTTAATGTTTCATGAAATATATTTGAGGAGATGGATGCTTTCATGTCGAGCCTCTGCCTCGTCAACTCTTTCTTCCCCCTTTCTTTTCTTCAGCTAACTCATGGAAAACTTTTTTTAATGGATAGCTATCTATCTAACTATTCACAGAGTGTGAAAAATAGTTGTGACAGACGCTCCATAGTAAGATAAATACCCGACTCTTTTCTCGCCTGCCTCACTCCACACCAACCAAAGGTATGACAAGGAGGGAAGGATCCCAAGGTGTGCTCACTGCCGCACACCCACACACACACACCACCACTACTACTACTACTACTATTACTACTATTACTACGACTACTTATTTCTCCAATGCATCAAAAGAGTGAAAGGAAAGAAAAGGCAAAGCGAAGAGCAGAATGACCCAAGCCATATCGATGATTGACGGGAAATCGATTTCTTTCCCCCTCTCTGTACATACATTCCCCATTCTCGAGAATATAGAATGTGTTTAACAATAAGCCAGCTCTGTATAAAATGCGGAAAGAGCAAAAGGTTGTGTCTACACTGATATTTCCTTCGATGGCTTTCTCCTTCGCTCTTTCTCTCTCTCTCTCTCTCTTCCTCAGCACCATGAGGAAAGTATTGTTCGGGAAAGGATGGACTAGCCATGATGCATGTATATAAACCACAGTGTGTACTTTTAGCTTCCCATCTATAATATCTACATAATATAGTGACTTTCTTTGTATTTTCCCCACTTTCTCCTTTTCTTGGCTGAGTGAGTGCCCCCTCATAATGTGAGTTCTCCAGAGCCCTATATGTATGTATGTATGTAGTTGTTGTTTTCCCAAATCTCCCGAAACTTAACTAAACTTAAGTTAGCTCGTCAGACCCGTTCAACTTTTCATCGCCGACGATAGGAAAACTAATCAATAAATTACAAAGTTGTTTTTGTGACTTTGCCTTTAGTCACTCACATCAACTTAAGAGAACTGACTCGACTGGGAGCCTACTCCACTCTATTCTATTGCACTCAAGAAGGAAAGTCACTTCACTTACTCAGGTTTTGATTTCGTATTAGATTGACTGCTTAGAGTCGGCTACACATCGTTTGCCTTAGTTTTCCTATTAACCATGCATCACATAACTCTTTTGATGAGGGTCGGATTACTTGTGCCAAGTATTTAAATGTGAGTACCTAACTGTGAGAGTTAATCGGAACTTTGCATGAAGTGTCAAGTTGTTCTTCTATAGAAAAGCCAAGTATAGATAAGGACATTTAATGCAGCCTAACTCCTCGACACAGCCACAGTTCCGTTTAATATACCAAACACGGGGAATATCAAAATAATCGTTAGATCGGGAAGGCCAACTCTGTAATAGCAACCTAACCTGCTGCCTATAGTTATTCTTACTAAAATATAACAGCCATATAATAATTACGGCGTCTGACAGGGGAACATAGACCATGAACACAGAGCTAACCTTAACATACCTTCCATAACCTACATGTACATAGACTATTAACTCTCTCCGTAGAGTAGAGCCCAGCATTCCATCATCCATTATTTCATTCAACGAACGAACAGCAAATCCTATTAAGAAATCTTTAGCGTTTCCCAATAAAAAAGCTTACATAGAAAAGTTACTCCAGTTTATGTTAGTTGGAGTTGACTGTGAAATGATTAGAGGCTGTTGTGTATGTCTTGTCATGGCATGGCGTAGGACGGAGAAGTCCTACTGATCCGGAAATAGCTTTCCTATACGATGCCAAGGATTAATGTGGATTCGTGAGCCCATTTCAACTATATGTACATCTGATCTTTAGGGATCAACCACGACCACAACTATGTGCATAATATACATTATACTGCGTTACATTAATTTTTCTATTATAACGACGTGACGTGAGCTGCAAACTGTACAAATCCAACACTAACCACCCCACAAAATGAAACACATCATCCAATCTATCTAACCTCTCTCTCTCTCTCTCTCTTTGACTCTTTCGCTCTGGCTTACTTTAATTCCTTCCCCCAGTAGCTTCCCTATCGTAAATAACTTCAAAGAATATCTATACATTCCCAAATTCTGGAGCTTAGCACTATTTAGAGAAAAAATTCTGCTCAAATAAAACACGCAGTGTGGAATACACAAGGGAATTTTCTATTCTTTCCTCAGTGCACAACATTCATTTACGTTAGCTGCTAATTAACTGCCAAGCTACATTAATCATTTATATAACCAAACATGCATGTATACATAATATAGACATAAATAGATAGCAACTATATATCTAATCATTTCCTATAAACTATGCCGACAATTATTTCTGGTATAGGTATATACTGTGAGATAATGTTATATAATCACATCTAAGTACATAGGTACATAAATTAGATACACAGCATAGTTGAGCGGCTGTACATGCAAAAATACTACTTGTTGGATAAGATGTATGTAAATACACATACATTCACATCCACTGGCGGCGATGAGAGCCGAACATAAATGCCTAGTAGAATCTTATGCGTCTACTAAATATCAGTACACGTCTACCAGAAAATAATTTATAGTTTACAGTATCGTAAATTTAAAGTTAAAAAAGTAGACGTACCTTTTACTAGGGAGCAATCCGTTCATTGTTGATGTATAAGCTTATTTTGATATGTTTTAGTTGATTAGAAGCTATTTTCTTATACGTTTAAGCTTTCAAAAGTTATGGCACATTTAATTAGGTATGCAAATTGCTTATAGTAATATTATGTTATTATAATTAGTAAGATTTGATTCGATATGTTTCGTTTTTTATGATATGTTGATTTGATATGTGACGATATATGATTTCTTGTTCTCTACATGTTCTTTTTCATTCTGCTACCTTATCAAAAGCTCGAGCGATGAGTTGAAAATATATTAGTTACAATAAACAGTTATATTTTTCATATTCTTATTTCTATATAGATAGAGTGTGCTGTGCGTCAAAAAATGTCTCGAGTTAATATCCCTCGCTCACATGATATGTCATTTTTGAACAGAGTAATAGATATATGTAGACGTTGATAGTTCGTAAAGGAAGTGAGGGAAAACGTGAGCACTAAAAGTAACGCACTTCTTGACTTTCTCCTATACAACAAGTACAAGTCCGGTCAATTGAGGCGGGGAGAGAACACACGACAAGATGAGTTCCTCTTCAGCCATCCATTCTCTTTAAGATAACTAAAATACGCTCAGGATTCAGCCTCCACTAAATCACGTTCAACTTTGGTATATATAAATTCACTGAGAGTTACTAAACTACCAAACTAGCTAAATGATATCTCTTCCTTTTCTATTGTGTGCGTATAGAGTGAGGATAAAAAGAGTTGCCAGAAGAAGAAGACTGACTACCTGTTTACTACTGTCATTTTATTTTTCTTGGCTTCATTTGCTCTCGAGTTTGTTTGCAGGATCAGGAATACTTTCTTCTCCGTTTATTATGTGATGTTGTTTAGGTGTCTATTAGGCATGTTATGCTAAAGACATAGCCGCAGTAAGAGTATCACCTCATAACTGTTGACTTTATCGGCTGCCAGCTGAATACCAACAGAGTGTCAACTATTCAACAGAACGGAGAAATAATTTGTTTGCTCAGAGTTAACAGGATACTCAAATGTGATGATTATGTTGGGCTACAAACGTCGCAGCAGCTCCTTTTCCAAGTTAAATTGGCCATGAATTGACTGGCTCTGTCCTATAAATTCCTAGCTCCTCTTCTAATTCATGTCCTGTGCAAATATTATTCCAGTTCAACATACTTAGCCTAATAAGTGGAGAGAGACGAGAGAGAGAGAGTAGGAGGACAGACAGAAGTATGTATGTAGGTGGTTTCAGGACTCCAGGATGTACCAGTGCACAATTTAAAGGAGACACGACGGACGACGGACACTGGTGCACATGAAATGGGTGAAATAATTTCAGCAACAAAAACGAGAGCAAGCGAGCGATCGACTGACTGACTGCGGGAAGGGTAACTTCTCGGGAAGCACTAAATACAACCGAGAAATCGGAGTGTAGCAGTAGTCCACCTCTCCGAATCCGGATCCACCTCCGCCCGCTCTTCCTTCTTGTTGCAGTATTTCCCTGCTATTCTTTCCGAAGGAATTGAGTCGAACTCTCCCATGCCATTCGGTCCTCCACCACCACTACCTACTCTCATGCATACTCTTATTCCACCAAAATGAATAGCATAGTCCAAGATAGCATCCTATTCTCTCTCTCACTCTCTCTCACTCACTCTCTCTCTCTATACATGCTCCCAGAGTAAATACTACATACCTTCACGTTATCTTACACCACCTACATGCGCCTTATAATGCATTAGCCTTCCTTGCATTCCTCGATAGACTATCTACATGTGCATATCTCTATTAGAACTAACAGACGCTTTAGCGTTAACTATAAGAGTAAGTAATCTACGAATACGCTTTAGCTTTACTTCTCCTCTTTCTCTCTCTTCTGCATGCACACTTTAATTTAACGAAGGTTGGGTGGCTACACTAAAAGTTAGCATACACGGCAATTCACAATTATTATTATTTTACAGCATCTCCCGATCATCTGTACTCAGATTCAGATCAGATATTCAAACACTCACATAGTATTAGAATTTATTTGTCTCTGTTCGTTATTTACTTAATTTTGATATGATTTTATGGATTTTAATAGGGGTGTCTACAGATTCATTCCACAATTTTGTGGCAATTTTTCAGTAACTGTTTTAAAACTTTTAAATATCATACCAAGCAATTTCTGTAATACGCATATAGGTAGGATAAAAAGCTTTTATTGTCACTTCTGTTAATATTAAATATATTTAGTTAACTGTATTTACTAATATCAAACTGATTCCTTACTGTTTGGCGAGAATGTAATGTAATTTGGTGTAAATGGTGTAAATTCTAATTTTTAAGATAATTTGTTTATATTTGAGGATATAAGTGACGACCTGCCCTGCTTGCTGAAAATAATTCTTTGGCGAAACAAATTCTGCAGAGCCCTGTACGCATGGAGTTACGTAATAACACTCCGCTCTGTATAATGTGTATGTGGCAGTAGCAGTTTGAGAAATGTCCCACACTGCTGCATACATTAGCATTTCCCTCTGATACGCATAATATTTTATAAAAATTCTCTAGCTCCTGCTGAACTAATTTTATCCTTCTTTCCATTCCAGCAACCAAGTATTTATTTTCTGCAGTCTCCACGTAGGCATTTGCCTATATGCAAAACGTTGTTCTTAATTCCTATAGATAGTACATTAATAGCGTTGGCTATACAAGATATTAAGCTTTCTTTGCGATAATACATAGATCCTGGTGGCCTATGAGGTTATAGTATCTAATTCCACAATATCTTTAAATATTGTACTATAATTTATCTGGTAAGTAGAGTACGTATATTAGAATTATTCCACACATTACAAATACTTCACTCCGACTGTAAATCTTACGTAAGTAGCTAGAGTCGACTGTTCAAACCGGCGGATTAACTTATCGTTCGTATAAGTGATAAAATTTACGGTCTCTGGCAAAACCTTCATTTGCTCTTTCTCTTATACTAGCGATTAGTTAATAAGGCAGCAGTGCACGGACAGGACAGAGACGAAGCCAAGGCAGGCAAGGCAAGGCTTCTTTTCACGCTCCATGTACACTTGTAAAATGTATGTTCACGTAATCAGAAAGCATGAGAAAGAATTTCCCTTCCCAGATTATGAATGTGGATAGACATTTCTGCACTCCATTCTCATTATGTTACGAGATTAGTTACAAGTATCTTAGTTTCCCTTAATAATGCTTCAAGTCATTATTTTGATTACTCTTTGGCCGTTTCATAGTTAACTATGTGCATTCATGCGATCATTTTGTTTGGACATTTAAAACTCTCAGGTATTTGCACTTATAGTGCTTCAAGTAAACCTCATGGCACATTTTATGCATTATGTGTGTACTTGAATATATGTTGCTGTAATGTAGTGGAATTTCTGCCTGAGTACATACTTCTGACATAACACAGCCTGCAATATTATTATACTTGCTAATTTATGTTTTATCTGCATTCATGGGGAAAGAAAAACATCTCAGCAAATATTACAGTACAGCAGAGTACCTAAGAACCATTCTAGCCATCCTACTCCGCACAGCGGAGAGCTCTTGGAGTTGTCACTTGTCACCGTTATATTAAACACTGAAATTATATGTAGACATTAACCCAGTACGATTATTATGCGACATTCTAAGCAGTGTATGTACTAAATAGTTGATAAGTAGCATGTAAATACTTGATAAAATATGAAATAGCATTGCGGAAAGAAAGCACGCGCTTAACTTTCATTGCCAAGCGACATGAGAAATTGATTGAGTTCGGGCAAAACAATCAATACAATTCCAGGGAAAGTTTCCCATTTCTACCGAAAAGTTAACTGTCTGTGCTGACTTCTGAAAACGATTCTTTGGTTAGTCCAGTCACACATTTTGGAGAAAAATAATTGAGGTGCGAACCTTCAGTTTTGTAATTAGCTATATTGGCTTTTATTATTCCTAGTATTGATATCCGTTTGAGGATAATTACATTTTAATTGTTGTAAAAGTCTAACCTCAATGTCAATTCAATTACTTAAAATTCAAAAATTATTCAAGAAGAGTGCTGTAAATTTTTTAAATAGTCCTTGGTCGATTTTTCCCAATAGGTATTTCTCATTTTACTGAAAATGGAAAGGAAAGAAGGAGATTCGAGAGTAGATGTCCTTCTGGCAACCGAAGTAGAGTCATACGTCTCTTCACTGCAACCTTCCTCTGTAATGGAATTGGGTTCTTTGGGGTATAATACATTAATGCATTTGTCACATCCATAAAACAATATGTTACTACATTTGCATTTCTGATATTCTTTTCCTACGGAAAATCTCATTTTATTACGAAACATGAGCATAGGAAGGGTAGTAAATTTTTTTTTGAAAAATTAAAGATGGATCGAGAAACACGAACGTATCAAGCAATTGACAGTGCAAGCTGTCATTCAGGCTCTATCTGATCGAGAAGAAACTGTAAAGGAATGTCTCATTACTCACGAAAAGGTACGTTGATGGAACAGTGTCATTGACAGCTTTCTACGAATAATGTAGACTGTCAAGTTACTGTCCAATTGGAAAACATCTTTTATAGTTCCAGGAATTTTCTCTTCGTATCACTAGTCAATCTTGACAAGTTGACAAAACGAAGATACACACCAACACCAGTAGCCTATAGTTATTCCACTGTTCATTATTTAATGAATATACAGCTATACGTTAATAGTAAGGTAGATGATTAAAGCCTACGTGCCCTATAATTATTGCGTGCTTGTTGTTGTTTGTGTGTAGCTCGGTGTTATTGTGCACGACTTGGTGCTCGTGGAATTGTGGAGAGAGAAAATACTGCCGGAATTAGTGAAGGATAAGGAAAAGTCCACATGTAACTTTTCCATTTATTCTATTATGTATCATGAGGCTAGTTGCATCAATCTTCTTGAGACAGTTCTCTTCCATCAAGACTCGATGGAGATACTGGATGATGCGGTCTTGGATCTAACTGACTATTGTCTAAGGTCTCTCAATGGCCTAGTAAGGTAGGCAGCTATAGCAGTTTACGAGACTTGCTCCTGGTTTTTCTTGATAAATGTCACTGATAAATAATACAACAGATGTTTATGCACAGGGAACTTTGTTTCTAGCAAGATAAACCTAATACATATGCCTATATCACTGTTCTATGTAAACTGTTTATATGATGATCAACATATTGCGTGTTTATGTATCCATGTAGCAAACCTTACGATGACAAGAAAGCGAAAGGAGCAGGTGATGATGGGATTGATCAGCAGTCAGAAGATTTACGCTTCGGAATTGCCATTAAATGTTTAACTTGTCTGCGTTTCGTAATAGAAAACCTTAAAAAGTATGCCCAATGTCTGTAGATGACTACATGCAATCTATTTATAATATATTTAGAAACTAATCATGAGGATCTAATTCCCTGTAACATCACAAGATCTAACACATTTTGAATTAACCCTGATGAATCATAATTTATTTCTAGAAAACACATCTGGAAACTACTAAAATACTCAATGTTAGTTTCTGTTTCTTGTCAGAGTTCCTAGTGCAGTTATTCCTCGCTTGATCGTAAATTCTGATACTCCGATGCTCCTCACAGAGATTATTTCTTCTCAGCCTTGGATTAGAGTGAAAGAATCAGGGGATATACTAGAGTATAATTCAGGGGAGCAGAGATGGAAAGAAGTTGATGATGATTCTATGATTGGAAATGTTGAAGCACAAGCTTGGCTATCTCTGTATCAAAGTAATTCTAAATTCATCATTGTCCAAAGTGTCACAAACGGAAAAATGTCAATTGCATTATAGATCTTGTACCGCAAATATTTTTTTGATTTATTTAATTCCAGTTTTCCTCAATGAGCAAATAGTATCCTCCTACGAGATTCACGACTTTCGAAAGAACCAACTGACGAAACTGAGAGCTAAACTCCATGAGGTCGTATTGGATCAAATCCCAGTTCTTACAGAGTTTCAGCGTTGGCTAAATGAGATAGCAATTAATTCCTCTCCGTCAGCCCCATCCAAACAACCACTTCTCATTGAAATGCTAGCACCCATTCGAACTGCATTAGAAATAGAATTTCTAAAGCATTATACAGAAATAATAAAACAATGTAAGAAGGAATTGGTTTCCCCTTCTGATCGGCTGATGGCTCAGAAAGCGTCTCGGTAAAAAATAATACAATAAAAATGAACAAAGATACGCTTTTCAAAATCTTTACCTAATTTTCATGCAATTGCAAGGATTATAATATAATCTAATTTTTCGAAATATTTTACATATAGTCTGGCCAGCACTTATAATTTCGAGTCATTCGAATCCGTTCTCGGTCCAACTAAATGTGCCTATTGTGGGGATGTTGGAAATAAGCGATGTTCTAGATGCTTGAACGAGTGGTATTGTTCAAGGTAATTCAAAACCATTGATTCGAATAAATACTAAAGTTAGCACATTTTAACATTAACAAACTTGTTGCAGGGACTGTCAAGTAAATCATTGGAGTAAACACAAAATAGCTTGTGATCTTGTGTCGAACAACAAATGAAAGAAAAATATACTGGATATAATATTAATCCATTTCCAATTCAATGTTTGTTCAGTTTAATTCCTTACTCAAAGTAAATACGAATACAGCGTTGTTTTAAACTTTAAATAAAAAAAGCTGCATTGAAAAATTTTGAATTTCGGGTATTCTTCGTCATAATGTCATGATGCCTATGCTATTAAATAAAATGCCCGCATAAAAGAGGCTTTTATGCGGGTGGTTTTCGAATAGAGTGAAAGTGTAACATGCATCATCTGGTGTACTAGACTTCTCCAGCAAGGGAGAAATGTGGAGAAAGCAAAGTAGAAGGAGCCACCGACATGTGAAAGAGCGGAGCGGTAATTCTTGCTGCCTTTTCTATCTCAAATCTACCGGAAAGAAAAGTGAATTGGAGAAAGCACATTTCCTAGATAATAGAAAAGTAGCATACAGAGAGCGCTTATTTCCCCATTAAGTCCATTACGAAAGTTTTCATTTCTTATCTTTCAAAGTCAGGAAAGTTTTATCTTTACGAGTAAGTTACTGCTCCACTCCTATTACAGAACGGACTGTTTTGTTTTGAGTTCTTTCTTTTGATCACTTTTCTTAACTTTAGTTTTTATGCCGGATATTGATTTAAGTTCAGTTGCATTTACATTTCCGACCCCAGTCCATGCGTATTTTTAGGTACTCCTCCAAACTTCTAATTTATTTTATTCAAGGCTCTTTAAAGCATGTCAGCAGAAACTTTCTAATGTGTACAGGTTAATTTCATTTTCAAATCATTAAAATTTACGCTTCCTTTCAATAGATATCTATGTATGCGTGCCTTGCGAACTAAGTAAATAGAGTTTGTACCAAAACGACTAAATGAATTGCACACAGTTCTTAGTTGACAATGTTTTCCAATATGGTAATCATTGTTTCATTTTGCCTAATAATACAACGTATTTCAACGCAACAGTTGATAATTTTATCTCATTAACACACACAAGATCCATCGTACAACAATTTTTACGATAATTTATCAACGCACATTTAATTGTAGCTAGTTGGTTGCCAGTAAAATCAGTATGTATGGTATCTTTTCAATTCTATGTTGAAATGGTCTATAAATTGTTTACAGATATTAAACAGCAAAAATGGTAGTTGTACAATGTTTTCATAACTATCATAGACATTCGTGTTTACAAGAATGCAAAACTCCACATTTTTTTGTCTTGATTCTTATTTGAAAACTGAACATTACGTAAAACGATACTACCATAATTGCATGTTCTCGGCCCTCGGGTAAATCTAAGTAGCTATACATTCTGCGTCTATCGATATATTCATTCATAGGTCACCGGTAGAACATTTATGGAAAAAATGCAACAAAAATTGATGAAACTATTCGAAATCTTTTGTTGTGAGAAAATTTTAGTATATAGTTTCAATTCAACACTGCAATCTAGCTTTACAGGATGAATAAAGCAAACGGGGCAATAAATACAGATCCAGATCGATAAAACAATAAATAGAAAAGTAAACTTTTATGAAACTTTTCTCAAAATGTGTGTTGTATATACATATTTAATACGGGAAATTCACTATAAGAATAGACATCCAACAACACCTTGAACAAAATGTATTATTCGGACAGTGTTATCTCCTGCCTTGCATGTATTCTTAAAAGTCTAGCGTATTTATTTGCTTTCTATAGTCTTTATTTACACAATCCTTTCCTACATACTTATGCAACATAGGGTATAATACAGCGCTATAAAAGTTTTGTTGGATAATGTAACACAATTTTGTACTTATCATTAGATTACATCAACGCTTTACCTACATGGAAGTTTTATATATGTAGTCCAACTTACCTATATATAAATGTAACGTTTATCGCAAATACATTGCTCATAAACTATCTGCAGCATTTAACATTTATATAAGTAGCATTTATATAAGTAGCATTTATATAAGTAGCATTTATATAAGTAGCATTTATATAAGTAGCATTTGTATAGGTAGCATTTGTATTAGTAGCATTTATATAAGTAGCACTTATATACTAAGGAATGGAACATGTATTATATAATGTATTAAATAACACAATAGTATGTAAAGATATATTATTATTGTGTACGTGCTAACTGTTGACACGTTGTTCCATATAAAAGGTATACAACTACATTGATTCAGTTTAGACAGGTAGGATGTTTTCAGAGTACCAGGAAATCCACACATTTATTTGAAACACATTTTCAATTGATAATGATATGGAAAACTTCTTTTAAACTCAACCTGAAATTGCTAAAAACCTAGATTTTAGTTATAAGGTAAAATCTGACGGATTTGTACTTAAAATAGGCAGCAATTTCTAATTAAGTAATTTTTGGCAATTGCTGGTAGTTTAGATTTTAGAGACAAATCGAAGAAATAATAGTAAGACATTATAAATGTTACGTGAAATGAGTAAATATTTAAAAAGCCTGTGAAAGTACAGCTAAAACCTCGACTTTTATGTGACACTGTTAAAAGTAGAAACTTCAGAAAACTACCCCGTGTACTATATAGGTAGATAATGTGTACTGATAACAGCATCCGGTGACATATACATACGTACAGCATAAGGTACAGTAAATTATAAATGAAACACAAAAGCAGAGAACTGTAAATGTAATAGCCAATTTGAGAATGAAGAGGTTGTAGATAATTTGTTAAACCGCATTGATCAAAAATTGGTGAAACAATTTCGGTGAAAAAGGTTCAACACGATACTGAGATGGTAGATAATGTACAAATTGATATCCTCTCAAGTGAAACATTGGCTCCGTGGATTGGATTCCACATCGTAAATAATTTAATGAAGGAATGTATGAGTAATCGTATGTACATCTTTCCCTTGCCTTCCATCCATGTGTGTTCCTTCCACTTTTAAGGTGGATTATGCTATAGTTCTCCGGCTATCCCAGGTTGTTGCTGTAAAGCACGAAAAAAACGTTTACTTGACTATCACATCCTTTTCCTCCTACCCCGGATTCACTATTTATTGTAGAACATGTTAACCCCGACGAACTGACGAGGGGAGTGAGTGAATTTGGCTTTGATACGGCACTTAAATTACATCACATTACACATGTTGAGTTTGCTTTGCGAGATAAAGGATTTTTACTCATACGTTACGAAACGAAATCCTTTTAGTTTGAGTTAGGAACTCTACTAGTTGCCACAATAAAAGTGCCGAATGATGAATGCACACTTATGTCTTGCTATTAGCAATTATTGACTTATGTAACATGCTCTTCACATTATACAAGCAAACAATTCCTGAAGTCTCCTAACTTCAATCAACTTTCCTTTGAACAAATAAAAGACTTGAAAAACTACATTGAAGACCATATCCAGCGACTAATTATAATAAAAAGCTAGTTAATGTCATTCCTAAAGAGGGTAAGAACATGTTAAAAAGGGTAAAACCGGGTCAAATAGGGTAAAGCTCGGTCAAATTGGGTAAAACGGGTGAAATTGAACAAAATCAGGCAAACTGGGTAAAAGTGGGTGAAATTGGGCAAAAGCGGGATATATTGGGTAACAGCGAGTGAAATTGAGTAAAAGAGGGCGAAATCGAGTAGGTACCTAAAACGACTAACAGCGTGCGAAATTAGGAAAAACGGGTAAGAGCGGAAGAAAGGATAAAATGGGCAAAAACGGGTGAAATCGAGAATAAGTAGATGAAACAGAGTAAAACGGGGTAAAACCGGGTTGTTTCCTACCCCTACCCCGCATTAGACTGACAAACGAAGGGAGGGAGTTTTGTCTTTGATATATTACATCATATTACGACACGTTTTAATTTGTGAGATAAGGATTTTTTACTTACATATTATGAAACTACATTATTTTACTTTCAGTTAGGAGCTCTAGTTGCGACGATAAAAGTGCCAAATGATGAGTGAACTTGCGAGTGAGTCTCGCTTTCAAAAATTAATGACTTTTATACATAGCTTGCTCTAACATTATGCAATTAAAATAGTAGTACATTCAATCAACTTTTCTCTGTACAAATACATAACTTTAAAAACTAAATTGAAGGCCATATCCAGCTACCAATGTATCTGCAGGTTATAAGGAAGTTAATATCGGCCTTAAGTAAGCAAAAGCAGGTTAAATCTGGCAAACCAGGGTAAAACGGAATGAAATCTGGCAATATCGGGTTAAATAGGACAAAACCATGTGAAATCGTGCAAAATCGGGTGAAATATGGTACAACGTACAACGAGGTAAAAAAGGGTGCAGGGTGCAATCGGGTAAAATATTTTAAACTTGGGTAGTAGCGGGCGAAAGTTGGTAAAAGACAGTAAAACTGGGTAAAACAGGGTAAAATAGATTTCAATCGGGTAAAAGAGGGTAAATAGGGCCCAACCTAGTAAAAGAGGGTAAATAGGGCCCAATCTAGTAAAAGAGGGTAAAACAGTAACACTGATAAATAGAAATGCAAAATATATAGTTTGCTTACCCTACCGCAAACTAACTTAGTTGCAATTCTTTTTTATTTTACTGAAGCCAATGAGGCACTCAATGGAAAATGATACATTTCTTTGGATTACATCGTCGATTTGTGTCCACACATTCCATGCTTTACAAATGTAATTCTCAATCTAAAACCATAGGAGAATTTCACCCCTTTTACTTACACTGTAACATTTTTTGGTTCTAGCAACCTGTATCCAGTCGATTTCAGCTTTTCATTTCGGCAGTGCTATTTCCTGGAGAAAATGTACAGCTTTAGGTATTTCTTAAGGTAGCAATGAATGTATATATCTAGAATAAGTTATTTTATAGATGGTATGCATTTTAAGGAAAGGACATAGTGGGTCACTCAGCTCAGAGCTTCGGCAGTTGAGTTTGGCTAAATCGAATGCCATAATAAAATGGAAAACGGAAAGTGTAGTCGTGTACAATACACACATATAATGGGGAAAAAGAGAAGTCTCAGAGATTGAAAAAAGTTTTCTTTGTCTGAATAATGGTTCTTAAGAGAGCTGTAAACTATCGTAAATTCTTTCACAGCTCACTAGTCAGTCGGGAATCGTACAACTAAGAAACTGGAGGACAGGGAAGGGACTTTTCTTTTCTTTCTTCTTCCCATCACAACGAAATCTTATGTGCAATCAAATTACTAGCCGATCTGCGATCTGCTACTACAACTCATCATCAGAAATCAAACGTAGTAAGCATGCAATCAAAGCATTCCTTACCTACCCACATTTTTACCTCTGTTCTTCCTCCACAAAAAAAATTCTCAAATTAGGGTATTTGCATGGGGTATCTGAAAATAAAGGGGAGAATAAAGAAATTGAAGACAAGTTTAACCGGAGAATAATAATAGGAATGATATAGGAGCTATTAACTATCTGGGGTTGTGTCTAACTTACACATAGAATTATAGGAACGGTAAAATCACACGAGAAAACGGGAACATTGTTTGGTTGGTGTTGGTGGGTTGTCTTGCCTTGTCGGAAGAAAAGAAAGGCGAAACAAGAAAAAGCGAGTGTTCTCGTTTTTTGTTGTTGTATTGTGTTCGGTTGTGTGTGTCTATTGTATAGACACAGAAAGTGGAGAGAGGAAGCCTTGCATAGGATTTTATACAATGTTAAACAACACAAATAGGTACATGCTCATAGAAATGATATAGATAGGGACATAGAAGTTACCTACTTAGGCTAGTAAAAGTGCTTTATAGAAAAGCAGTAAGACTTGTCTAGGATTTCGGTGTTATTTCAGCTCAGTTCTCATGTAATGTATGTGATCGAGCAATCATTTTCCACTCCATTTCATCCAAATTATTTCACTCTTGTATTCTTTTAATATATCACTTTCCCTTTCTTCGGGAGTTCCCCTTTTCCCTCTCGTATGATCTGGCCTGGGCTCCTTCTCGCTCCTTGGCTCCTCCTGGCTCCTCATTCAGAAAACTCTAAAAAATAGACAGGAATAATAGGCAAAGCTCTTCCGCCAAGATATCATTTCTCCAGCGGAGAAATGCATCCATTCCTTAAAATATCTGCACATCCGACTTCATAATATCTTCATTCATGGGCATATTAGTTCCTTAGCTCTCCTCTAAATCCATTTCGGAGAAACATAAAGGATATAGGATTTCATATTAGGCAGGGCATTTCGTGTCCATTTGTGTCATCATCAACCTACGTCGACTTGTCGATGGCTCCTTCCTCAACCATTTCTTCACTTAATGGACTTAATTTTCTAAGGAAGAAAGACGTCTCGCTTTATACTCGACTCCACACAACGGCATTACGCCTCTCGGGGCTATACTGCAATATTGTGTTCGTCTCTCGTAATAAAGTGCACTAAAGAAGATTCTATGGAGAGTTATAGTAAATATAAAATTATTAATATTAAGTAATGCTAGGGAGTAATAGTGCCTATGCAGCATGTCATAACAAAAGACAATGAAATGCAACAACCTCCTTCACTTTACTAATAGTAACTAAACTGCAAATAATACATACCTTGCCCGAGTAATAATATTGCGGCTTTCCTTAAATATGTGTTGGCAATTTCTAAACCCCACTCCTATAAAACAATCGAGGCCCTACAAAGAAAGTCTAGACAGATAAACGGAATAGACAAGTAGCTACCTATATGTCCTATATCTACATATTTCATACCTATATATGCATTAAGGTACTATCATACTATGAACAAAGTCGCTACGGATATAGTTGACTTGTAAAAAGGATTGTGATGGCGATGGGGATGGCAAATGCTCTGAAAGTACAAGCTGGATCCTTGTACATCGTGGGACTGTGTAAGATCTGCTACGTAAGACGTTGGCTAATGTCTGTCAGTCTGTTGGAAATGCATGGATAGATAGGTACACACTTAGGTCCCTACTTAGATAGTACAGGAAACATTTTGCGTGGCAGCCTTAATTTTTCTGGTCGGGAAAGTTTTTTGCGGTGAAAGTTGTAGGAGCTCGACATGAAAATTTCACGGGCTTTGAATTCCCAATACACCGGCACCAAACCGCACACATATCATGGTACTCAGGGAAATTTCCCTTGGAAGTCGAACCTGGTGCATCTCAACCTCGAATGACTTGAACTGGCGTGCCGTGGCTTCCCTTGGCTTTCCCTCCTTTCCTTGGCTTAGCGATTACCCGAAATGCTCTCTTACATCGTGTAGATGCTCGGATAGGACGCTCTCTTAGCACATCTTAGCCTGTATATCACAAATACATACATACATACACAGCACACGTTTAGATCCTCGTAATCTATAGCTGCTACGTTGGAGAAAGTGAAGAGCAAGGACTTATATCGGGTAATAGCTTTGGCATGTAGGTATGTAATGTCCCTCGTACTATTTCATGCCATGCTAGGCCACACACTTTTAGCTAGATCCATACACAGGAGTTGACTTCCTTTTATAGGTTTAACCTTCTTGGGTGAGGATTGGAGAGAGATGAGAGAAAATGATTGTGATGCGGGGTAAGACACATGGAGAAAGGTTGTGTATGTGTGTGTAGTCCTTTGCTTACACCATCCTAGCTTAGCTCTCTCTATTTGACTTAGTAGCTAAGATATGCATTCCTTACACCTAAGCCCCGTGTAATTGTTATGCTGATGCAGTAGGCATGACTGAAGTTAGCTCAGATTGAGCATACAGCGATTATTGGAACGTAACAGCTTTCATCTTGCGATATTTATCCCTCAGGATCGGATAAGATCTATGTACTCCTACTACTGGCTACTCAGCAACCACTCTCACTCTCTCTCTCTCTCTCTCTATGTATGCCATGTTCTTGTCCTCTACATTTACAATACACCATACACATACATAGAGAGATAGAGATATATATTTCATCTATAGAGAAAGGGAGCTAGCCTGGCTATGTTATTACCCGCCTTACTTACACTTACATTAGAGGAAGGCATCCGCTTAGTACGACAAGCCGGGAGTTGGGCACGCAATAAATCCGAGCGGATTAGCAGCCTCATCGAGATCCTCAAATGTACCCATTTCAATGCGAGAGAGGTGCTCTTACTTTGTCATCTTGGGCTAGCTCCTACATGATCAACGGGAGGAAAGCTACGAGCTCGAACGGAGCTCAGACTCCCGAAACTGCAGAAATGCAACCTGATTGTCCTAGTAGAATTCCAAAATCCATGTAATACCACACCAAGACACACACTTTGTAATAACCAAGGCACATCACACGACAACACCTTTCTTCATCACATTTCATTCTACCACCAAGATTAGGCGATAACCAACATTCTATACTACCTACTCCCATTTAGATATAGCTTTCTACATGTAGATGCCTGTGACCCTTAGAAATTCTTACCTTGTACGTTGGAGAAAATAATAAAATTATTATTCTTGACTAACGTGATAACTAGAAGGTATTTCTGCTCTGCTTGATGCATATAAGAGTTTTCGTTGATACAGGGGCGTGAGGGATGGTTGGGAATTACTTGCAATGCCATGTCCTTTACTCTGGGATATAATTCTTCTTTCAAGAATGTCTTGAGCTCAGGCCAACACGTCAACTTAACTCACGTCACAATATTACCTTCTCTTTGGCCATCCACTAATATAGTAAATGTATTTTGATGTACAGTGTAAATTATATGGAGGCTCTAAGTAGAATCTAATGTATTATACGGAGAAGAGATAATATTAGAAATACTTGCATCCGTTTAGATGAGAGAGAGAGAGAGAGAGTTGCTTTTCTTGGCTTTCCTCCTTCGTTGGTTAGTTAGTTAGTTAGTAGTCATAATCGAGAGGAGCTCTGAGAGATAGAAATTCAAGGAACACAGAACAGAAGAGACATAAGACATAAGAGAGTGAGACCGGGCCAAGTCAAATCAACTCAAGTCAACTCAATGTGAAATTGTCAAGTGAATATTATTGTGTCGCCCTATTCCTCCTCCTATTTACATCTACTTCTAATCTAATGCAATGCTACAGCTAGCTTTATTATAATGTACGTTTTCCTTTTCGTTTTCACAGCCGTCAATTTTAATTAGACTTGAAAAGACCGAGCGGCTGCATAAAGAAATTTGCCCGTATTATGCACATTATATTATAGCCACTGTTATATAATATACACTGCTCTCTCTAAGCTAGGCCGGAGAGAATACCCGGGCATATCCCTCTCCTCAAAACGAATACATATATATATCTCTGCCTAATACAAACTACTACATTAGCAGCTCTTTCTGTCCTTCTCGCTCATTCACTTTCTGCCATTCTATTTCATTTTATTCTAGGATTCATTCCACCCTTCTTCTCCTCCTTTCTATTTATACTATGCTATCCACTATCAGTCATTTCCTACTTACTTACCCTAGATGTTACCCTCATTTACTCTTTACTTACATATAACTAGCTGTATATTAGGAATTCTTTTTATAACTATAATGCTTACGATAAAGTGTGTGTATTTGTATTGTAAATGGCGAGAACACATTAGGTATGTGAAAATCTCGGCAATATTAGTGAAATCATCTAGTAATTGTAATTATAGAACTTATTCCCATTCCAATATCCTCCCACTTCCTACTTACTCCCTATATTCATTCATTTGTAACACTCTCAGTGCTGAAATGCAGTGTCCCATGCTTTATCTACTCCCTATAGCTAAAGTTAGTCACTTTTACTCGACGCTTTTAACTGTTACATATAAAAAGAAGCACTCAGAAGCAGTAAAATGGAAAGCAGAGGTACAAGAAGATTTTATAAAGCGCAATTTAATAATATAGGACAGGACGCTTTGATTCAAGTAATTAAAAGATAAAAGAATGCAGTATATCATGGGAGAAGCTACTCACAAGTAATAAAGTACAGTAGCAATTCATGCTCGTTTTGTCATTAATAGTAGTAATGCCGTACTTAATAGCAAAATAGAACAATAATGACTATGCATAGCAGAGTTTTTGTAAGTGTGCTTATATGCTTTTATTAGGGCGATGAGAGAGAGAGAGAGAGTAAAGATGGATAATAATAGAGAGTCGGTATATTATTTATCATGTTATTAATTTATTATAGGAGCTACATAAACGAAGGAGCTTTATATCAGTTTGAAACAATGGAAGTGGGGAAATTGTTCTTGATGCATAGCTTAGTATTTTATATTGAGGGTTCTTCTTATAATGAAATGTACATGTGAGTATTGGGATGAGTAAGAGATGACTGGTTGGTGGTGGGGTAGGTATTTATGGTTTCTATCTTTATGTAGCGTGTATCTTCACTTTTATTCTGTTTTGATCCGCCGCGTCTCCTGTTTTTGTTTTTAGGGACCGAAGCAACGAAACGCAAAGAGAGAGAGAGAGAGAGAGAAAGGAAGTGTTGTGAAAGAAGAAAAGGTTTACTATTTATTTTGCTTTGCATAGGACTCTCTGGTGTATACTAGGGAGAAATGTGTTTAGCCTCTCTGCCATCCTTTTCGGAGAGGAGTGAGTGGAAGAGAGTGCCAATTTCCCTTTCTTCCCCAGATATCTAATATGATGATATTGATTTCCATGCTAATTATTTTCTCTAGCAGACCGCAGCACAAGCAACGGCACCACAACAGAAGAAGAGGAGAAGAAGAAAAGAGAAAGAGTGGGCTGGAGTCGGGAAGAAGTCGGGAAATGGTGAAAAGCTGAAAGGAAAGAGAACTAGCTAAACAGTAAGTAGTAATCAGCCCCTATCTTATCTCGTCTCTTCTATTCTCTGATTTTCTTTATTTTCATTGCCAAGTTGGTCGTGTAGAGATAAACGGACTTTATTTCACATTTAGTTTGCATGGCATTGTGAAAGTGTGACTGCAATCTCCACTCACTCTGTAAGGGCTGGAACAAAGAATCGAGTTAGAATTCGAATATGGGTTGAATGATGAATTGAGTTGAAATTATGACACTAATTAAAAAGGTAAAATTCCAACTAATGCGACTTAGACTAATGTAGAGATGAACTGGTGCTGCAGGTGAGTGAATTAAAATAACTGTTGAAATTATGATTCCTAAATTACTGAAAACTATTAGGTTGTA
>JAAAYG020087844.1:0-29624 GCA_009936455.2 Tomocerus minor | reverse complement strand
TTGATTGCAGCTAAGTTTGTGCTCGATTTTCCCAGCTTTAACCATGGAGTGGCTATTTGGACGTCGGATGACCCCTGAGGAAATGCTCAGAAAAAACAAAAGGGCCCTGGATAAAGCCATTCGAGATTTAGATAAAGAACGCATGCAGATGGAACGGCAGGAAAAGAAACTGATTGCTGATATTAAGAAAATGGCTAAAGATGGACAGATGGTACATTATTGTTGAAATAATTCATTGACAAAATGACAACGTCTGATTAAATTTTTTTTTTGTTTTTCCCGGTTGTCGTCATTTTCCTTCTAAAAATGAATAATGAACCACACTAATGTTTATATAATGTTAATTATAGGATGCTGTCAAAATAATGGCTAAAGATTTAGTCCGAACGCGCAGATATGCTAAGAAGTTTATGTTGATGCGGGCCAACATTCAGGCAGTTGCTATGAAGATTCAAACTCTTAGATCTCAAAATGCAATGGCAGAAGCTATGAAGGGAGTTACAAAAGCCATGCAAAATATGAATAGGTAATTATTACTGTTTATTATTATTCAAGTGAACATAATAAAACATATGGTAAAACAAAACTTTTTTTGTGCAGACAAATGAAGCTACCTCAAATTCAGAAAATTTTGCAGGAATTTGAAAAACAGTCTGAAATAATGGACATGAAGGAGGAAATGATGAATGATGCTATGGACGACGCTCTTGGAGACGACGATGAGGAAGAAAGGTAAAAACCCTTTCGTCTTTTATACACCATGGGAATTTAACCGCCTTTTTGACAAAATTAAATTACAGATGTATTTTTGTTTTGCACAGTGATGCTGTAGTCTCCCAGATACTTGATGAATTAGGACTTCAGTTACGAGATCAACTTTCGACCCTTCCCGAAGCTAGCGGAGGCCTCACCAATCCTTCGTCGAAACAGCCGGTAGCTGCTGCAGTAAGCGATGCTGACGCGGATCTGCAGGCACGTCTTGATAACTTGAGACGTGAATGAATCCAATACGCAAGAATTACATTTTATACGTTTCTGTTCCAATATTTGATACCAGGAATATGAGACTAATTAAGTGTCCTACTCTTTTACTATCAAATTTTATGTAAATAATTGCTTCATTCAAAGTAAGTGTTATAAAAAGTATATCAATCCGCTGAGCTTTTGCTGGCAACAAAATGGAAGTGCGACTGAGTACTAATCCACAGTATAGGCAATAATAATAATCTAAATTTTTTGTATAAAATCCCTGTGAATTAATTACTTATTTCGACAATAAATTTACTCTGCTGCCTGAAATCATCTGTTGTACTAGAGGCTGTAGGCAATTAATTTTATATTTATGTACGTAAACCCCTTATGCTATATTATTTAATTGAGAACATATTTTGATGAAAAATAAAAGGTCAAAACATAACCACAGGTTTTCATTTGTGTATGCCTTGTAAATGTAACGCATATGCAATTGTGATTTCGAAGCTTTATTTATGTTAGCCGTAAATATTGCACAGTAAAATTAATGGTAAAACGCAGGTGTTCTTCTTTTAAACTTTAAACTACAGCAAAATTTATTTTTGTGGTAACTAATAAACATAAATGACCTAAAAGTTAGAAATACAGTGACAGATTTGTTTGTACTTGTATTAAATATAATAATCATCAGCCCAAACCCCTACTTCACAATATGTTGTAACATAGTTAAATAAAAGGTTTTAAAACTAAATCTATTCAAGAAAGAACACCAATACGTCCGGTGATTTTAAATTGGATTTGACAAATGTGGAAAAACCAAATAGAAAAATTGAAAGGTCATTTTATAGTGGCATTTCAACATTTATATTGTCACAGTGTGAATGTAATTGGCTTAAATCTGGTAGTTATCTCATTCTAGTTATCATAATGGAGGAAAATGGATGTCTCTTTATGGATATTATATCATTGACAGGAAACTATGCTGACAAAGCATCGGTCATTCTACTTAATATAGCAATTCAGCATGATAGGATATGCGGTATAGTAACCCACAAGTATAACTATAAAACGTGTGCTTGAATTAATAGATGTCTTTGACAGAGAGTACGTAATGCATTTTATTATTTAGGTTGACATTGATTTGAAAAACGTGAACTTTTGCTACATAAATTGACAATCTTTACATTTCATATTTGCTGACGTTGCGGATGCATGACAAAAATGCTATCAACTTTCAAGCCTACATTGTAATGCTCTAGTATTATTCTGAATTATAGTCTCACATGGAAAATAATATATTTTACTCTACAGACAGAAAGAAGGATTCTAACATTATTGTAACTTAAGCACGAACACTGCCTATGGCAGTGCAGACTGACTCTTAATAGGCTCTTCTGAATGAATATACCTACTTATTCTAATGTTAGAGTCGAGTGCTGAAAATACGTGAGAAGAGATGCAATATGCAAAGCAACGTTGATTTAGGTAGCGTTGTTAGACAAATAGAAACTATTTCTCTCCTACCATCCTCCCACTCTACCAACAGAACAGGGTACCTAATAAATGTAAATTTTCTACAATTTTAACTTAGCCCATATATTATTTTTAGTATGACCCATTGCCTTTCCTGAATCTAGTTTCCGTCTTCACATATGAAATTGATACAGTACCAGTTGGTTATCGTGTCCAAAAAAAATAAATCTTATGCAATAGCAATGAGTATAAAAAGTATTCCATGAAAATAAATACTTTTTAAATATTAATTTAATGTCAGAGCTCATCCAAAATAATTTGCTGTGAAAAATGAGTTAAAATTGTATTTGTAGAAAGAGTGAAGAGTTGAGGAGTTGAAATTAAATACCCATGCGTGGGGTTTTAATGTTTAAAAGGAATTTTGTTTGAGAACCGTAGCATGCACTTCATCTCGATCATGTTGTTTGATCGACTCTTGTCTGCATTTCTTCCTTTTCTATCTCCCTACAATATAGTTGTCTGGTTTTGGATGTCTGTGTTATGTTCACGGCCTGTCGTAGCGTTGTTGGTTCTCTCATCCCATCATTGCATTGTCGTTGTACTCTCCTTCTCTCTCTCTGATTCTGTATATCCCCGTACTCGCGTAAAGACTTTCGTTTACATATCTGCGTTGCCACAATGTATTACAATCGTATAAATGTAGGCTATGAACCAAGGAGATATAAAGTAAAGAATTCCTTATAGTATAATACAGTGCATATAACATAAATAAATAGCAAAGCTACCCAATCAAAGCAAAAGCTCGCAAAGATTTCACTCAACTAAGTGTAGTGGCCCTTGTTCTTGCACATTACATTGTACAGTAGTATTGTTATTATTATTAATTCTACCTGTTTGCTGACTACGTCAACAATAACATATGATAGCTTTCCACAAACTCCGTACAGGTTCAGTTAGCCTATCAATAAATTCACATCTCCACATTTTGTCCCTTTCAGTTCAATCACTGTCCTACTAAACAAAATAAGGACTACTTACAATTGGGAACAAAACTAAATTAAGAACTTCCACACTGTTCCACGTTAAATTCTCATCCATTCCAATTAATATTACCGACAACATTCACACATCTCTACTCTAACATTGTATTGTCAGATTCAAGAAGGAAATAAAATATTACAGGGTCAAATTGCTATAATTTCCGCGTTTAGTGCACTAATTTCAATGTGTTATCTCCTCTTCCAATGGCAACTAATCATTCAAGACTTAATGTGATCTGATAAATTTGTTTCTACAACCATTTTCCTTGTAGCTACAACATTTTCCTATTCTGTGCCACATAATCTGTACCTAATAGCTACGAAAAATATTTGCAAATCATGCTAATGATTTTATATAAAACTCCATTGTTACACTGAACAAAACGCCAGCATCAAAACCTAACAATTTTGTTATTACAGCCCCAAGGGTTTTCAAGAGACGGACATAAAAATGAAAGTAAGTGTTTTAAATATCTACCTAATCTACATTTCTATGCATCAATAATTCTAATTTAAAATAAACTAAATATTAAGGAACTTAGGCTAGGCTTTTCCCAAAATATCTAAACGGGATTTAAACCATTGAATTGTTTTTAATCATATAATATGCAGATACACTGAGCCTATTACAAAATCGTTTCAGCTTTTATGACACATAAATGTCTACTGCAATAACGTAATGCTGGTGAAGAGAAATAACCATCAGAAAACACCAACGTTGTAAATTCAGCATTGTAATTTATTCGATTGCGAATTCCAGTTTTTATTGCTCGCTCATAAACTATCAATGAGACAGATCCTAAAACAGTAAATAGAGAGACTTCAACCACAACGCAAACTTTAATAGATGTTTTCATGCCTCATTTGCATATTTACATATAATTTTCTTTTGAACTACGAGCGCATTTATATGTAATGGGTTTTCTGATAATATTGATTTCCTATTATTAGAAATAGCACTTATATGATTTTGTGCAAGGTTCTTTGATGTCTGGTCCTTTATCCTAGGTGGGATGTGCATAGCCAAATCATTTTACATTTAACAACAAACTACAACATAACGTAGATGAAAAATTAATATTTTAATAGTTCCTTGCGTGCAATTAAAAATAGAAATTGTGTAACCCAAATCAAAGTTTTATTTTAACCACAAAAGGTGAAATAAATTTTGTCATGCGGTGCTAATGCTATAAGGATTTTGCATAAATATGTCGTTTGGCAGAAGTTAGTAGGCGGTAAATTGGGCAAGCCGTATGTTTTTAATAATGTGATGTCTGAGGTTAATTGGACATAAAATACAATTTCTAAAATTCCTATTGAGTTCATTGAGTGCTACATAAAAATTCTATCTGTCCAACTGTTTCACATTACCACTTTAATGTGGTAAGGTAATTACGCACAGTATCATTCAAAAATGTATTTTGCCTTCCATTGGATTAACAAAAAACCACACAAAACAAACAATTGATTTAATATTCATTTGCGACATCTCTACTTTAAAACTAGTATTTAATTTGAACATTTATTAAATTTCTGTCAATTACAGTATGTATCAAATAAGACTTATAAAAATTTCATGACATCACATAGGCATAGGACACTTGAAACAGGGTCTGGACCGTTTTAGTTATCGTATTAAGTCTAGCAGAAGCCCAAGGGATTCATCTCAGTTTTCTCGTTTGCATTATTTTTTGCCGTCTTTAGTAATCAGTATCAGGATTATTAGGAGACAACGTAACTATTATTAACAATGTAACAATGCTGATGAAAGTCAAGCGTTAAGTAAAAAACTTTCTTCTTTTGCCACACAATTGATGTAGTAGTTGATAGAGCCACTACTCTACGGTATCATATTTGTTTTGCGCAACAAACATTGTATACATACATTTTTTGTGTTTCATACAATGTAACCTATCTATGTAGTAGGTATGAAAGTTATGTATTAATTGGAAGTAGCATTATGTAGTAAGTACCAACATTTATATGATTCTAAATCTGGCCACCAAATATCATGTAATTGCAAAGCTCTACAAACTTACGTTACAACGAATTAGAAATGTAATATAATAATTAAACAGCAGTAAGGGGAATCAAAAAAATCAAAATAAATATATGAAAACTCTTAAGAAATCTTAAGAAAGTCATTTTAGATTTTGTCACTTTAGCAAAATTTAAGTGCGAAATGGAACCTTACAAGGACAACCAATGTATAATCTTATGAAAAATATATTGTGTGTCAATTTTTGACCGTGCGATTGAAAATCCCTGGCATAAGTTCACTTAAATTTCATAACAGAAACAATAAGTAGGCAACTTTCTCAGAGAGCACAGTAGGCAATTAATATTTTTATTGATATTGCGTGTGCATTTCAATTAAGTCATTAAATCCTATGTGTACTGATGATGGATTGATGAGTGTTCTGTATGACGAATTACAACACAACTCTGATTATAGATTTCCCATTTAAGCCAGCCGTGCTAACTTTCTTCTCTTATTTATTAATATTATGGCATAGAGATACAATCTGTATTAAAACAACCTGCACACAAGTAAATAGTTGCAAAGCCCAGTGATCATACTTGTCTATTACTCCTTTACTAGCTACAGCGTGAAAATAATAGCCACTTTTATATAGGTTGGTATTTTTCATTTTGCAGCTATATACATAACAGTTACTCGCAGAGAACATAATATATGGTACGTGTATTACGTTACTGTTCTTTGCACTTAAACAATAATAAACATTAAATTCTATTAACACTATCTCATAAAACACTATCATGAACACAATCATAATTACTAAAACTAGGTGAACTACATATCTTGTCCTAGTAGTGCCTCGTACTACTGGATTTTACATTTTTTTAAAAAGAACTTATATCCTACTACTACACATATTATATACTACTATTCTATCGGAGAAATATTTTATCGCTAATCGAATATTTAAGTAGGAAGGTAATCTTAGTACGATAAATATACTATGATACAGCATCATTTTTCTAATCATTATTGAAAAAATATCTAACTCTTTAAAGTCTCCTTCTCAAACATAATGCTCTTACACATTTTGTTGTCAGTCTAAAATTATTGAAATTACGTCTTGCGTAATAAAGTTTGGAAATCATAACAATTATATCGCAACTGCAAAACATATGTTAATATTTTCAGTTCTCGTAAAAACCCATAGAAAAGTATACTTTCATATAGAAAAATATTTATCAAACTATTATTTGTGCTAAGTATAAAAACGGGACCACGCCTATAAACTATCGAAAGTATCTAGATCAAAAACAGAACATCCCAGTTCCCAAACCACCTCTAATAGGTCACGTAGTTTCCCTTTTCGTAGATTTGGCTCAGTCATTTTTTCTGCCATTCTTGGCTTTCACTGTAATATTTTCTCCCATGAGAATAGCAGAGAAATGAATTAGCAAACTTACAGTCCCCAATAATAATAAAATGGCATAACATACTTGTATTCCTTATTCCTTTGCTATAATTAGGGCGCGTCATTGACATGTGTCAGGTCCATTACCCTTTTAGTAGCAAATAGCAAATAATTACACAAAAGTATTAACATAATGAACATATTATTATACCTAACAGCAGTTGTCAGATCAGAAATGGAAAGAGGCATGCTACAACCATTTTTTTCTAAGAGAGATCAGTATGCGATGCAGTAATGCTACTCAAACGCCTTTGTAGTAGTAATAGCAATAGGTAATTATGGGCTGATGATTTTAATAGCACGTGCGTGTAGGTATCTGTTGCTATTTATCTACTTCGTCTCTTATTTATATCTTAAGTTGAAAAAAACTGGCCATATAAACAAAATATCTATAAAGCTTATTTTCGTTGCTTACATGTATACAATATTCTTATAAATATATTATTTGGTTGTGCAAAGTTAATTTGATTTTTAACTAATAATTTTTTTATTTATCTTTTAGGTTTAGAAATAAAGCAATCAAGATTAAGATCTGTTCCTATAGTAGTTCGAAAGGACTGCTCTCACTGATTGATCTGAGGAATGAAATACTCAAAAAATTGAAGTGGAAAGCAGTTCAAGTTTTACGCTAAGTTAAGTGTGTCAAGTCAACTGGCAGGAGTGAATGACTTTTGATCGGAATCTGAATCTTCACATATAAATACTACTATTAACTAATTGCAATGACCATTAGTACTGCGATTTTGTAACTCATCATAGACACAACAAGTCACTTCGAAGAATTCATTAATTACTTAGTAAACAAGATAGTTTTCCATGACGAGAACGTTTTAAAAGAAATGGCAGAAGGAACAGACAAAGACTGCGAGAGCAGTCAAGAAAACCATTCCAACATCACTACTAATAAAATCTGTTGTCCTTCAGACGTAACGACTAAAGATTCTTCCTTGGAGCACAAAGTTAATGAAGATTTTCACAGCTCTCAATTGAAATCGCAATTACAGAGAGAAAAATCCAAGACACCACCACCAACTTCTCATCTTACTTCTCACAACAATAACAACATTCAAGAGAATAAAAATATTCTGAATGAATTCACACTGAAGCAAATGGTAACTACCGTTCTAGAGCAAAATGGGATTCGAGCAGCTACGAATGAATCTGAAGAGTCATTAGATCAAAGTGATCGGAGACACTCGAAAAGCAGCAGTTTACCCCATGGAGTCAAACTTTGTGCAGAATCCACGTCTTCCGTTGTGTCTGAAGAAGGGCTACAGTCAGTTGGTTCTGATATCACCGAAGACAAGTGGGCAACTTTGGAACAAGAACTGAGAAAAGCTCAGACTGAACTCAAGGCGAAAGACGCCGAAGTCGAAAAACTAAAGGGAATTCGTCAACAAGTCGAAGAAGAATTAGACGATTTGACTGCATCATTGTTTGAGGTAAAGTTACAACGCTAATATCGGATTTTAAACTTTAAAAACATTCTCGGGATAACTAATATTATAATTATTTTAGACTTGTAAGAATGACTTGTAAGAATTATTATTCATGGACCAAATGACAATATATATATATAGAAATGGATAAAATTGAATTTATTACGTAATGAGCTTTTCTTTGGACATAAAATTTTGGGATTGTATTAAGTAATTATGAACTTTTAAATTGTTGTCTCGAATTTATTTAGTTTCAAAGCAGTAATCTTACTATAAAAATTTCACATTAAATTAAAAGTGTTCTGTCTCACAAAGCAGAAAAGCGCAATGAACAGAAACAAACAAACAAAATCCTCTGTCATTTATGATAATACCAATCAACAGTACATTTAATTGTCATTTAAACGCCAATGAAAAAATTAGTCAAAACCTGCTATACTATTATCGATAATATTAACAGATTGTTGGATTTCGTTAAGACTTGCTAAAATATTACTCTATAATTAGAGATTGTATTGACCAGACTTTAATAAATACTTTTTGACTCTAATAATAATAATATAGGTACTGATATATTGATACTAATAATTTTCGATTTCTGTTATAAAGATTTTCTAATAAAAACATTGGAAAAATTGAAACTATTCTTATTGAATATTTAGGAAGCTCATAAAATGGTGAAGGAGGCAAAGATGAAAGAAATCTCTTCGGAAAAAAGTTTAAAAGAAGCAAAAATGCAATTAGAGGGATTACAGGCTGAAGTGGCGGCTTTAAAAACCCTTCTAATCACTTCCACCCCCTCTCGGCCAAATCTGAGTGCCAATGGCAGTGCAAATGGAATCTCAATTTTTAAGAAACAACATAAACGATATCCCTCTCACAACCACCTGCAATATGGACGTTCGGATGATGAATCCGAAGCAAAAGAGTAAGCATGCAAAGTTTTTAGAAATTATGATGTGTTGATACACATAAATTAAACAAGGTTACTGAGCAATTTGAATATACAAATGATATGCTATGGTTTTCAGAAAGGACAAGCGAAGCCAAAGAGATGTGGTCATAGACAGAGAGAGATGTGAAATCGACCCAAATTTGCACGATTTGTTTTCTCACTGGCGTCAAGACCCAAGCTTAAATCATGAAAACAACAAATTTCTGACTAAGCTGTACACAGAAGATGTAGATCCATGTCTTGAGTTCCAAAATGAGGGTCTAGTACCCCGTCTGAGGAAAGCTATTGAAGACAATTCTATTTGGGTGGAGCCATTGCCAGAAAAGGAAAAAACCAACGTTGCAAAGTAAAGTCTTAATTATATATCTTATAGATTATTCTATAGTGGTAAAAATAATTTGAAAAAAAGATTTCTCCCCTTTAAATATTTTTGCTAAGAGATTGAGATGAAAAATATTTGCTAGTTTAATCAAATGATTTAGAACTTCTAGGCGAGTTTTTTCATTAAATTGTTACCTCAATAACATTAAATTTTTGAAAACAGGAATTGTGCATTGCTGAAATGTCCTCGAGTGTGTCACTATCGCATGCGATTTGCTTTCGACTCGGACGAATGGTTTGACATCTCTCAGCTGTGCAGAGATCGGGTAAGCAGATTACTTGTATATTTCAAATAAAATGCACTTCTTTCGCTATTTTACTAGGGGGATTGAATATGAAGTGATAAAATGTTGTATATTTATAATATTTATAATTGTAAAATTTCAGATTGCTGCTGTTTGCGAATTTCTCAACTATTTACGATACATAAAAAATGGACTGGTTAAAGCGTCAATTGATGACGCATACTGGGAAATCATTCGGTTGAGAAAGCAAATGGCTATTGCACGCTTGGGTATACCTATTTCGTGAGTTTTTAAATGAACAGTCATTTATCTTCGTTACCTCCGAACTGTTAATACTTACCATCAAGGGATGTTTAATTCCACATTGTTGAATAAGTCATTGATATATTGTAACCATGTTAATTATTACATTACTACTTATGTAAGTTCAATAATTCATGCTATTCAAAAATCAAAAAATGCGACCTAGAAATCTCGCCGTAAAATCTCAAGCAATTTAAATCTCAAGAAGAAACTCGAACAATCATAAAAGTCATCTCAAGAAAGAAAACTGTTTCACGCGTGTCTAATTGTAATGTGGCCTGATGGATGCTAACATAAAATAACATTCAACAGCTCATGATTTTATTCAGATGTGAAACAGAATCTGGAATCTATTATTAATTTCTAAAACCTCGTAAGCAAACTCATACGTAATATTGTAATTATAACGTAGGTACGTAAAGTGAATACGCAAATATTTTCCAACGTATTTTTAACTCATTATTGTAACTGGTAATATTCATTTTGCCAAGTTATTTGCTAGAGAAAGCTCAGTGTGCTCGCTGTGAAACTACATTATTAATTGCAATTTCACGCCAAAAAATTAATGTGTGCCATTTTTAGGGTTTTCCATAAAGTTCAATCTAAAATCGTTATTTTTGGAATAACCCCTTTCCCTATTAAGTCTTCCATGGTAAAGCTTTATAATACGTAGTAATGAACGTAGAACTAAGAAGTTTTTGCGGCTGATAATAATTTTGCACTAAGTTCACAGAAGACACTTTTTCCGTAGAGAGTTATTACAATTAATTTTCAATGTATTTTTCCCAATTTAAATGAATCTCTTTGACAATAATCAATATTAGTGGACACTGCTTCGCAGCAAATAAAATTAAAATGAGGCTGTCCATTTTTAAGTGTTGTAGCCGTGGCTGAATAAAACTTTGGGATTCCTTTTTGCATGTATATACAATTATAAAAATTGAAGGTCTACCGGTTTAGTCCTCCAATGTTAAAGTGTGATTTCGAAATAAAATGTCTACTTAGGTTCCTTTACAATATTCAATTAAAACAACTTTATGACAATGGACGCTTTCCCCGTGAAAGTCAAACTTCTTCATTGATCAAACTATTGAGCCTGGTGGAAACTGATAAGCATGACTTTTCATCCGACAAAACACCAAATATTTTGGATTGCAATTGAAATAAATATCCCTACTTGGCATTTCAATTCCATTGAATAGGAATATTCAATTGGCGAACTGCTGATGCAAATATACAGTCGAAGGATATATATTATGGTAGTATTTCAAATGCCCATTAGTCTTACTCGGTAGACATTAATGAAGACTCCTTTAAGTGTGGAAGTAGAAATCCATCAATTTAAGATATAAAATACATACGTACGCATAACTATCTGTAATTGTTCTTCCATTACCTTGCCAAAATAATTCCTAATTAATATGTATTACATAGTCTTCCTAAGATATACGTATTTAGAAAATGATTTATTACTACTAGCTTTTACTGATTAATCTGCGTAATAATTAAAACGTTGTACTATAAGCTAGTGTGACTGCGTGTATTTGTTGTAAGATGTAAGCATAAAAACTACAAATCTGGTTTTTTCTCGTATGAGTTGTTCCTTCGCGTGATAATCTTTTTCATTCAAGTGTATACCTACGTCTCCCCTCCGATGCGCGTTTTTCTCGCCAGCTTACTACTCTAACTGAACCCATTGTACATCTTGAAAGAAAGTTTTTCCTGGTGCCTTGCCTTGGAAGGCAGATACACAACAATGGAAAGGTTGGCAGAACAGGCCAGCATGGCAGAATGATTATGGGCTTTAATAAGGTCTGAGGCTGAGTGTTCGGAAGAGATTGAAATATTAATATATAATGTAATTATTAGTAATATTCAATTAAATATATAATAATTAATATATTAGTAAACCTTTAAGCTAATTTAAACTTGAGACCCTAATGTTAGTATAAGGTAATAATTATAGAAATTCATTTATATGATAGGAATACCTCGTAATGTAAGACATGAAATAATGAAAAATGTTAGAATAGTACGACTGTGCTATGGACTGGCATTGTTACAGCATAAAAATAATTACATGTAACAATTTATAGTGTATCTAAGTAAAAATTATGGATATTCCGTAAATCAACTGAAACATAAAATGCTTACTTAGTATTCTATCATGCTCTGAATTGTCAATCACAGCAAATATTGTGTCAAACTTAAATCACAACACTATGTCGACTATGGGACAAGTGTCTTTAATTAATCTGTAAAATTATATAAACCATAAAGATAGAAAATACATGAAGTAATGATTAAAAATTGGACATGTAAGTAACTATGATATTCATCGTTAGTTGATTATATACATAAATATTACAATTACATGTTATATCTACCTAAGATCATTAAACTGCAGTTGTCCAACTAATGTAACTATTAACATTTGAAATTCAATGAGATTGTGGATGAAGTTATGGGAGTCCTTATAGTTGTTATCTAATATTCAATACAAATGAACTTATCAACTATTTGCAACAGAAGTGTCAAATGTCATTAGCTTTGTACGAATCACATATAAGTACCTAAGTAAACCATAAAAAAATTAACATTTGAGCAAGTCAGAAAATTTCTGATTCAGAAAGTAAATATATATGTAGATTTCAATAGATGTTTGCTATTGATAAGACCGTCGGAGTCGGAACCATTTAGAAAATACAAATAATTTCAACAATCCGTTTCTTTTCTGAGGGACAAAAACGCACAAAGAGCAAGCTCATTAATTAAACTAGCCTCAAACCTTTAATGTAGCTGTAATCTATTACTTATGCTACGTAAAAGGAGAATCAACAAAAAACTAGTAGGTAGCTTAATAAAAATGTTGCTACTTTTCTTCAACAGCCGATGTTTAAAATAATAGAGACAATTATCATAGATAAAAGTTTCCATTCTGTTGACATATACATTGCACCTTAAAACTTTTAAACTTTGTTTTAAAGCAAGGACAGTTCCTATAATTGCTGCATTATTTCTATATTGGATTTTTTTCCTTACAACTAGACTGTGAAAAGATATGTTAATTTTCTCAGATTTGATTTCGAATAAATGTTACTGTGGCGAATCGAAAAATCAACGTTTACAAGTATGGTGTGTACCAATGTAATATATTTCAGGGTTCAAAAAATTTTCCAATGTCCTTTTTCATTACTGAGTAAATGTAGACAGGGTTCACAGAAACTTAACAGATAATAATAGTACACACTAATAATTACGAACATTAAATATTAAATAAAATAGAAAACTCATTTAATACAGATTTAATTGGACCTTTAATTAAGCAAATTAATACTCCAAAAATACGACAGATTTTAATATACTCAATGTATTTCATCTTGCATTGCACTGAAACAGAAACAAACATGGGGGCCCAAATCTACGTACTTCTGGCACTTGGGTAGTTTGGATTTTGGATGATTCCCTTTAGTGCAAGCATTTATGAGACTCGTCGATTGATAGCGATAATGTTCAATTAGAAGTACCTACTATAATAATTATAGTATACAATTGTAAAGACCACAGTACAGATACCTAGGTAATTCGTATACCAATGTTCAAGTAATAATTGTTACAGAGTATTGTAAAAAAATAGAGGTAATATTATGTATCTTAGCAATAACTGTTAAACGTCTCTCGGTAAACCATTAGATGTTAATACAATTCGTAGAAGATAAAATGAATTTGTACTATGATAAAATACATAACATAGGTTACAGGTAATCCGTACATAACATTACAGGTGTATTAAATGCACACACATCTAATATTGACACATACGATAGCGACATTCATTTCATGATATAAATTATGAAAATAATAGGATGAGTTTCCAATAATACTATGAATACAATATAGATATAACAAAGATACAGTTTTAATGAGGTAATAGGTATTCAATTATGTTAATCATTACTATTTTATTTTATACATGGCCACGAAATTTTGCTTCATTTAACCTTTGACCAATATTAAAATATAGTGTCTTCATTTTCTCTTCATATTCTTTAAATACAGATTAAATATTAAATAATATGTGTCTCTTCATAATTCTCAACACGCTACTTACCTTAAAAAAGTTCCATTGGGCAAAATGAATTTGCCGAACTGGCTTGTCTCAAGCTATATGTGTATGATTTAATGAAGTCTGAACTCTGAACTGTTATGGATTTTTTATTTACTCATTTACATACCAATAGTACTTTGTAAATAGTCAAATGTGTCAGAAGGGTATAAATAAGTGGTATATATACTACACACATTGTTACATCACCAAAATTTATAGCGAAATGCTTGTTACTTGGAAATTGGAAAAATCGTATTATTTTAAGGGATATTATGTATATAGTTAATAGTCTATCGTTGAAATATATGTGATTTTAATATAAAAATATTGGTATTATATTTAAAACAAGTTGTGCTCTAATATAAATAAAAACCTTTTTATAGGTATGAGAAATATCCAAAGAAGCTCCGTTCATTTATTTGGCATGAAGTCCATTCACTAGTTTCAAAAAACTATATAGGGGTACCTGACACTATTTCAGCTTTACATTCTTAAAGAATGTTATGCTGATGATACCTCTGTTATTGAGTCATGATTTACGAACAAGAAAGGTGGTGACACAGAAAATTATATAAAGTACACAATTTTGAGCGCACAAAAGTGTTTGAGTTTATATCGACATTAATTATTTTCATAGTCAGGATTCCTGACTCAGGAAGCACGCGTTGATTGGAAACTATCTCCGACAATGTCATGTCATTTCCTTTTACTGGCTGTTTTAAGCAGAGAAAGTCTAAGAGAAGTTTCTCTCATTCCAAAATATTTCTTTTAAAAATCATGAACCTGCTCTCCTCGTTTGCATGGGGTCCCTTTATCGTTATATGCACATCAGTACAGTACAATGTACCAGTTCCAAATCATATGGAAGGAAAACTCCCCGAAATGTAATTTCTCTCATGGCCTCATAGTTGTGAAGTACTCGAATTATTAGCATTGGCCAATAGCATAAGCAAAGTGCTACATAGTATAGTAGTACCTAGTCGAGTAGTGGTACTCAATGAGATGTATTAGGCGTGGGATAGGATTGAAAAATATGCAAGACTAAGCCTTCAAAGAGTTCCTGTGCGTTTCCTAAGTGTCCTTTCCACACAATAACTAACAAATTAATAAAATTAAATGTAGTTTTTTCATTTTTGGATACAGAAATGGACATAAATGACGTATTTATTATTTTAGAGCTGCAATCAAATGTTTCGGTTCTTTCTGACAATTTCAAATGTCTCAAAGTCTTTGTTGTGCCCTAAATATTTTCAAAGCAACTATATTCTCTAGTGTCACTTGCTGGCATTTACATCAACGAAAACTCCATATTTATATATGCCGAAACGTAATTAATTCACTTTTTAAATTAAGGCTGTTGTAGAATACGAAAGAAAACTAAGGGCTATATTATTTTGGACAGCAACCCAATGTGCATCAGATTCTTTTAGGAAAATTAAGCAACTGACTAATGTTAGATTAGTGTGTGTATTAATGCATGAGCTAACATGTAATGAGCTATACGCTAGTTTTTTCTTTAATTGAAATCTTTTAGAACTATTATTGGAACTGGGACGCAAAAATGCTTTCAATTGAGCAAAAGCAAGTTGCCCCTAAATGTTCAAATGTCTCTAGACGATATACGAATTTCTATAGTACCTTGAACATAAACGTATTGTGCCAAGTTCAAAAGCAGCCTAGTGGTTTTTCATGACGTATGTAGATGTAAGTCCTAGTGCTTTATGTACAATGAAATACATAGGAAAGCCTTTTCACGGCAAATACAAAGATGTTTGAGACACACACACACACCGATATGATACATTTTTATGTGTGTGAGCAAGGATGGATTATACTTGTTGTGGCTTACACATACATAATAATGTTATAGATATTTATTAGACTACCCCTACTATACTGTATGTAATTTGTGTGCATTACTTTTGTATAACACTTTACATTTCGTTACCAGCGACACAAAGTACACACATTGCATTGTCTGTAGGTTTCTGTTCCATATGTGTACACGTCCAGTCTAGCCGCCTTTTTCCTTTATGTCCTTCTTCATGAAAACTGCGCTGATACTCATTCATCTATGTTGTCAGTCAATACTTCTTAGACCCCCGTCTGTCTCACCCAAGGATTGCTATACATAAACCCATATCACAAAGCAGCCTACAGTGAATTGTATTTTATGAAGTCTTGATAGTCCTGATGAAATTATTATAACGAAGTATATAGTAAGTTCATAATATAATATTATGAGACAAGAACTCTGTTTTATACTTTGTCTATAATTATAGCTGAATGAAAGCAAATTAAAACGGAAACCGTTCCCCGGTTCGTCTTAGCTTTCAATAGCAGAGACATTATTTAATCAACGGACAGTGTTCGGTTTCAATTTACGGAATAACAATTATTTTTAATGGGCATTTTAATGATGAAGCCAATTATTTCCTTCGATTGCGTACTTGTCATAAAGGATATTAGTACTTTCGAGAATGCGACAACATAATGTGTCTGCGTCTCCTTTTGAATAAAAATACATAGCTTTATGCATCTAGTTAATACTTTGTGTATTATATAAAACATTGTGGCAGTTGGTAACTATTGGGAAGTAGTATCTGAATCTGACTGATGTCTGGGCCTCTATTCTAGTAGCGTAACAAGCTTTGTGCTTTGTAAGCCAAAGTTTTGTTCTTTTGCAATACTCTTTTCAGGTTAGGTTAGGTTAGAATAAGTTTTCAGAATTTTGAAATCCTAGATTTGACTAGAGGAAATCAACTTAGAAAAAGTTTTCCTAAGAATTCGAATGGCATAAATTTAATTAGTTTTACTATGTATTTCAATGTACTGAAAAATTATTGTCGACGTAAATAGTGAACTTGAATTGCTGTTCAGTACTTGTAAAAGGTTGCTAGTACGTCATTGACATTGGTGCTTGTCGTATAACAGCCAAATAACTCCTCAAGAGATAATGTAATCAAGAAAGATTATCAGATAGCAGAGTTGATAAAGAGTAGGAAAATAGAGGAAAAGGGAGGTAGGGAGATATAAGGGCCCCTTTACAACCCAAAAGCGTCTTTTCTACGTCACTTGGATTTCCGCTATAGAAAAGACAGTAGTTTATATGTAAACCTCAGCCATTTTGGCATCTACAATAAGTCTGCCAAGACCTATAACCAAACCCCAACCCCACTCTGGCGGGAAACTTTCAGACTATTGAATATGAAAATATACACAGTGTGAACAGAATCCCTGTTTCACTCAAAGCTAACATGACTCACATTATCCGCCGATTTATAACACACAACTTGTTATGGTACAAAATGTATAATGGGTTTGAGGGTATTCACACTACGGTATCATATTATACAAAGATAGAGCAAAGCCAAATGAGCTAAAGGTGAGGCGGGTGTCCTAGAACACCACTCACTGTTTACATATATGCATTATTATACAGGGTGATTGAAATAAATAATTATTTTAGTGATCGAATATGACAAGGTAGGATGGTGGGTGGCTGTCGCTGGAGGTTACTCAATCAAGCTCTCGTAAAATATAACATCTAACCCTTTTACCTGACCCGGGATCCTCGAGGACTTACAATAATGAGTTTGTGACTCAGTAACTTATTTAAGTGGGCAAATGGCAAATGGAAAACTAAAAGTGGAATAAAGTCACTAGTTTGCTGTTTTCTTACATTTCATTTCTTCTGCTACAATGGTCCCTTCTAAAGATCCGGAATATGATAAAGCCAAAAGCGGATTTATCAGGGAATTGGCTCAATTTCACGAGAGTCGCGGGTAAGAACTTTTCAGTTAATTATTTAACTGTGACCCATACATTGGCAAAGCACTGATTTCCCCAAACGCCAACTGTTTCTCATTTTAGAAATCCTAAATGATAAAAAAACGTAGTTAAAAAATTAATTGTGCAGTTTACTTCTAAATTGCAGAACAAACATTTCCCTCTAAAACCCTTGATTGTCGTAGTATTTTTGACGCACTGCCAATTGTGTTGCTCCAATACAGACTACAATAACACTAGTTCAAAAAACGCTAACAACATTAAAAACATGTTTTAAGCTTGTTTGCTGTCTTTTGTTAATTGAAAGTAAAGTTAATAATATTAGTATTAAGTCTGTGCACAAATAACATAGTGAGTTGAAAACTATTATTGACATCTACGTGAATATTATATTTTATTTTTAAGAAATTGACGTAAAAAAGACAAATCACAACACACATAGCCAATAGTTGGCAGTTAACTATTTAACCGTCAACGGCTTTCAATCATGATTATATCGTACAACTGTCAAAAACACGAATTACTACAGACAATCATTGAAATCAGCAAAACGTTAATTTTTATGCTAGTCAAAATTTAAAGTTTAGGGGAGCATTAAAAAAATTAACGTCAACTGGAATAATAATTTTGAAGTGCCTCTCCAACAATTAAAATTTATAATAACCCCCGTCGCAATATTCCGGCATTGTATCTAAACATTTTGACTAAAAATAATAATAACAATTAGAATCATTATTTTTTTTAATTTTTTTATTCAATTAATTTGAATGTACCATTTCCCAATTGAATTGATCATTAAGACTTACCGATTGTAAATTTTGAATTTCAGCACATCAATGAAGGGCACGCCAAAAATTAACGGAAAAGAAGTGGACGTATACTTGTTGTATCAAATAGTTACCTCACACGGTGGGTGGGAAAAGGTAAGAAGATATCACATTCTCCTTTGTTCTTGTCACATTGCAAATTTTAATTTTCAGTCCCAGTTGGTCAAATCGTCGTTGTAGCACGATATCACAAATATACTGTTTTCCTAATGGTCATCTGGACAGACAGTCAACAAACAATTTTACAATATTATTCAGTAGAATAATTTCAACGATGTGACTGAAATGTCATTGTACTTCTGCACAGTCAATGGATTCAGTTTGACAACAATGCCAAAAGTATCTTCTAAAACAAACCCGCCACAAATCAGTCTAGAACAAATGATTGCCAATCACAAATAATTAGGGCGATCATGGAATTAAGATCACGATTGACAGCAGCACAGTGGGTGCTACGGCTACTGTACTGCTAGCTGACTCTATGACACACAGAGCACACAATTAGACGCATCACACCAACACACATGGACACACGTTCACGAGTGCGGACGCGGACTGTGTAGCATAAACACCGACAATCCATGTGTTCTTGATTACCTAACTGCTACAGAGAGAGAGAGAGAGAGAGAGTGAAGTCTCTGCTAGGCTCTAGGTAACGGAAACTTAAACTGTGCTACATCGTACGCTCACTGACTAATGAGAATGACCGACCGTAATGACTAAGCAAGTGGAAAGACTAATAGGAAAAAGAGACAACGTTGCTCATATCTAGTAAATCCATGAGAGACAAAAGATGAACACCGTGGTCCATAACAATTTGATTGTGCTGTCACGTGTATTAGTCTTTTTGGCGATATTTAGCCAGCAGAATTCTTCCTTGGAGGCAAACCCCTTCTAAGGACTTCTATTATCTAACACAGTTTATTTTTTTACACATGACGTAGATATGAAAATTCACTTCGATGCGATTTTTCTTATTTAATTTTGAAACACTATACATGATAGCAGTACCTTAATACTGAAAAAAAAACAATATGGTTTTCAATTTCATTTTAAAAGATATTAGCACAGGTAAAATCCAAAGGAAGTTCAAGGCCAAGGTGGCTGACAGTGAACTGCTCCATAAATAGTTGGAGCGCTAAATCATGTATCCTTGTATTGAAATTATCTTTCGGAATGTATGAATGGAGCATGAGACGATATAATAATCGAAGCAATTTTCAGTTCCACTACACAATGAAATACTATGTTTAGTAATAACGTTAAGGAGTACTTGATATGATTATGTGAGACAGTAACCTTACGACAAGAATACTAAAATTTTCCTATAAGGACTCCATATGTAGCTTTGCCGCCGTGACGTTGAGTCTAATTTAAAATACAAAATTTTCCAGTCCAGATTACGACAGTTTGGGGAAACGTACCTACAAACTTGCAAAAAAATCAAAAAAGAGGAAAAAATTCATTAGGGTACAGCTAAACATACGATAAGAATCAAAATTCATTTTTTCAATGCATTCCCCTTTTGCAAAAAACCCTAATTCCTCCTATACAGAATTTTATTTTTGAAAATGTTGGAAAACTGTGTCATCGAAAAATAGCAGATTTCAAAAATGCTTATTTCACTGCTCTACATTAAGCCATTCAACGACAGAGGCCATCGGCACCTAACCACTATAGTAACTGTCAAACGTTTTAGAAATTATCTTTTAGCTTGTTAGTATAGCTACACCTTAAACACAAAACTAAAACTTTGCGTAATTAGCAATATGCCCTTTGCATTAGCGGTGCTCATGCAAATGCTATTATTACAGGAAGGTAACTGATAAGGGTTATAACATCCCTGTATTACATATGGGCGGGAAAAGAGGTATACAAAGGGTCTATTACGAGGATAATCCTTGACGATACATGGAATTTTTTAAATATTAAACTGCGTTTCTTTATGTTTTAACACAAGGGCACCAAAAGGCCCACACCATTTCGTCAACACGCAAAAGTTCTATGTCCATTTTGTCAACACTCAAAAGTCCTAATGTCCATTTTGGCAACCGATTTTTTCCCTTAGTAACTCAGGCTTTTATGCATTTCTTAAATAAATGGTTAGGAGGCTGGTTCAGCTTCTGCTATGTTACGTTAGGTGAGATAAATTAGTTTTTTTTGGCTAAATTTTCTTGTTGACAAATATGAAAATTATTTTGTGTGTTGACAAATCGGGGGTGACTCGCATTGATGTATATAATAATGTTATCAATAAAAAGCGTTGTAGGGAAGCTATACTCTAAATCTCTAAACACTGTATTTACTTTCAGGTAAATATCCGAAATGAATGGGATGAACTGCTGGAGCACTTTGACTTTCCGCGAGCAACAAACGGCGGATTGGCAATTAAGCAAATATATCTCAGGTAGTAATTGCTTACACAGTAAAATCTCTTTAGCATGCCGTTATCAAGTTAATGTCAATTTTAAAGTATTACCTATAGCATAACTTACGGACGATACAAAATTCTCTAATTACAGATATTTGGAGCTGTTTGAAAAGATCCACTTTTTGGGTGAAGACGTGGACGGTCGCGTTGAAGAAGAAGATGATCTCGACGACAGTCGACACCGGAGACGGCATTACCCAAATAAACAGTCGTCCATTAGTACACCTCAGAATCAACTCAGTCATCACAACATCTCCACTCCTGTATCATTTCCAGGTAAAATGAATTTCTGTTCTGACATTAACTGTATCATGAAGAATACGGTCCACATAAACAGTATCGTCCTGTTTACGTTGAGCGAATGCTATTTACTTAATTGTATGCTTTTACGTATTTTTAAAAGAATAGAAATATAAATGGATTTAAAGGATTGACAGACTTTAGTAGAGCAGCAGTACGTACTAAATTTTCATTGTAATTTGTTTTGCAGATCATGTTCGATCCCAGTACGGACTCACGACGCGATATTTAATTGATTCAGACTATGACCGACTTGTTGTATCGCTACAAAGCCCATTGCCTAATGAACAAGATTTGGCAATAAGTGTGTGCACCTTGCTCTCTAATGAATCCAAACACGTATTGAAATTCACGAAAGCTCCTCAACTTTTGAATCTTATACTTGGACATGCTGGAATTTTTAATGACTGTAATGAAATATTACTGCCTTTTAATATATTACAAACAAAATGTGTATTTTGTATTAATTAACTAAGAATCTGTATTGACCAACAGGTGCATTAAGATGTCTATTTGAAGAAACATATAGTAAGGGCCGAGGTTTAAGCCATAAATACTTCTGGGGTGAACATGTTAGCAATTTTGAGATCCGAAAACTTCTCTGTGAATGTTTCATTCGGAAAGAGCAGCTTAGTTTATGTGTGCATAGTGAAGATGAAATTAAATACGGTTATCGCACCGAGTTAGAACTTGAGTATATGAATGAAAACGATCTAACTGAAGAGGATAAGTCCATGATAACTTTTCAGCGGAAAAAGCGAAGACGGATGCTAGAATTGGAGAGTAGTGCAACTGAGGGTGATGAGCTGCATATTTTTAATGAATGGGCCACACTAAAAAGTTGTTGTTCGTTGTGCCCATGTCAAAATTGCTTAAACAGTAGCTGTACGGACAGTATTTCATATCCATACGTGAAGGCAGGACCGTCCGGGTCTGAGGACAAAATAGGCCAGAGGATTCTTCAGGTCACTAACATTCTGCGGAACTTAAGCTTTGAAGAAGACAACGCTCTACTCATGGCCTCTAATCCATCCATGATCAGGTTCGTACATTACACCCCCTTTTACCTACATCTCCAATAGCATAGCATCTTTTATAAGGAAATAATATTTTTACTTAATGTTGAAATGTTTGTAGATTTCTTTTGCTGTCTGCCAATTGCTCGTGGGGGCAGCTGCCTCAACTGTCATACGATGTAATGGGAAATGTGGCAAAGCACATGAAATTACACGAGCCTACCTTAGACCCCCTTAGCTCCATGATAATTGATTTAGTTACTAATGGCTTGTTCTCAAGTGATCGATTCAAAATCCTGCGCTCTTTGGAAACATTACGGGAGCTGTCAAGAAATGAGGAGAATGAAAATGTTATTACTCGCTATTTTGAAAAGAGAATCTACAGTCGGCTCACGGAGCTGTTGACAGTCAGTGATATCATGCTACTGATTTACACTCTGGAGTGTATTTTATCAATGACAAATATGGGGGAGGCTGTCTGTACTGATTTAGTGGGAGTCATCGGTTCCGTGTCTACTCTAGTGTCGCTAGTCACTGTAGAGGTAACATCTCTTCTATTCAAACACAATTATTAAATAATTAATAATAAATAGTTAATAAATTCAGAGACTAATTTCTATTTTGGTGTTACAGGCACAAAGCTACGGGCCAAAGGGTTGTATTTTAATGCGCGTAGTGGAAACGGTAACAGGAGCGTCTGTGTCTCAGTCAACTCAGCAGGGAGGGGGTGCTACTGCGACAATGCAAACAATTAATCCTCCGACAGTGGTGCAGTCTCAACTGACACCTACGGCGGCCAGCGCTCCCATGGCCGCCAGTTCAATGCAGACGTTGTCGACCCGACTGAGCATCAACGGCCCCTCCTCCCCCTTTTCAGCTTTCTCAAGTACAACTGCGACGGGCACAACGGTGATCCCGCCCACCCAACAGCCAATGTCCTCCGGCCTAAACAGCCTGTCGTCTAAATCTCTGATTCTCCCGGCAGCGACGACTGCCACCCTCGTGCCCCTCCCCTTAAGCTCCACTACATTGTCAACAAATAGTCCAACACCCTTAAGTATTTACGATGGTTCAAATATTAGTTCTACTACTCTGACCACAGCTCTGTCCTCACCCTCAAGTATAAACCCCGTTCATCTCCCGCCACTCACTGCTATGTCTTCTTCTGCTCTTAGTCCGAACTCGTCGCCTTTGCCCATTTATCCCACTTCCCAGCAGCCACAAAAACCAATTGGCTCTCAAACAATCACTCATACTTCAACCATCCCACCAACTAAACTACATTACTCCACTTCAAATGCAGTTGCTGGCCCAAAAGACACCAATGACCACCAAGTCTCAAAACCATTCGTCCCAACAACTGTCGCCACATCAAAGGCCTCAGCTGTAGCCACAAATCACGACGTAAGTCCATCTGTTACACCGAAATTAAACGGAAGTCCTACGGGAGCCACTCTGGTGACAGCAACGTCGAATTTGGGAACCCTGGCACAAGTTTCCAATCAAAATCTTAACCAAACGATTTTTTCTCCTTCGATAAGTCTTGTTACCCCAAGGGGAACTTTGAGTGAAGAAGGATGGGCCATTGCATGGCTCAAGGGCGCTCTGGAATTAGCTTCTGGCAGTTCTATTGAAGAGGGAGAACTATATCGAATGTATCGAGCGGCGAGAAAAAATCCCAATGTTATACTTCCTGCCGATCAATTCATACAGTGTGTAAAGTAAGTACTCTGATTTTAAATTACTAAATGATAAAAAAAAAATTGAAAAAATGATTTGTTGATATGACGGGTAGCGACTATGGTATGTAATTCTTTTATTATGTGTGATACTTATAGGTGTGCTTATGGTACGGGCGTGGGTCCAGTGATAAAACAATTCGGCAGTTCCTGTCTAACCTTTTTTGACGGAGTCCGACCAAAAATTGCACCCCGGCAACCTAATGCCACACCGGCTCCTTTAGATTCGGTGGCTCAACCTTCCTCATCACAGACAGTGGCATGTATTAATACCCCAATTGCCTCTACCGCTGTTGCAGTCTCTGGAGGAACTTCCCCTGGTAAATTTTTTTCCTGCCTTTTTGCCTCTGTATATTTAAATGTGTCTATATCTATTGGAGATATGTATAATGATTGGCGATTTGTTTTTCAGCAAAACTCACTCTTAGTTCAACGAACGCTCAGGTTCAGGTGGCAGCTTTACCTCCGATATCCCAACCAGCAAGTGCACTACCAGTATCAGTTCACATTCCTCCTAGAGAAAACAAGACTATGTCCCCTATCTTAAAAGCAACTCTTTCTCGGCCACCAAAACCAAAGAATCCAAGTGGGGTGAGTTACTCAATAATTTCCTTTGTATCTATTTACTTTTTACATATCCATTCTTTAGTTATTTAAAAATCCTTTTGGATTAATGCAAAATAAAAGGAAATAAAACACTCAAGTGTTACAGACTTACAACATAAAAAATAAGTAAACTAGATTTTCTGCGTTCCTATTGCAAAAAAGGAATTTTTGCTGCGGCGTTCGCTGGATTAATAATCCTAATTACAGTGTACAATACAATTTTCCAAATAATAGTTGTTTGTATCCAGCAATTTTTTCCTAATCTGTAAATTGTATTCAATGCCATTTGAAACTTTAAGAACTATATTTGCCTCTTGGGATTTTTTACGAAATTAGTTGCTATATATGTAGCCTAGGGGTTATTAAATTTTCAATAATTAGTTGCTATTTGATTATGGATTGTTCCAGTTACGCTACGGTTTCATGCATGCTTCTTACACTATAGATACATGCACATTATTTAGTAAAAGCTTAAAAGTGGGTGATGGTAATTTATTTGTTGCATAGAAAACTGTAAATGTCTAATACTGAGCTTTGTTTATGAAATTTTGGTATTGGGTTCAACATGCAGAGTAAAAGATCCTTAAAAAGCATCAAAGAAAAGCAGAAGCCCCCTTATTCATCCTCTTGTAAAAATTCGACAGTTAGTAAATCCTCGATTCAAACTCATAGTAGCAAATCCAATGTTACAAAGGGCGCAATTAGCCCGTCCTCTTCTGCTATCAGGAGTTTACTTGCGTCCAAGGTACCGTCAAATAAAAGTTGTTATTCAGAGTGTCGCTTTTTCAGAGTTTCCAAGAAACCAATTAACAGTGTATGAAATGCAAGTAGATTTATGAAATGCGTCTGATTACTTTAACTAACGAACTCACACAATTGCTTAGGGAATTGTTTTTCCTGAAACTTTCTGCATTTTCTAATAATCTCAATTTCCCCTGTTATGCCTTCTCATCTCAATAAAACAGGTTGCAACTATTAACATAAATTCTGTTTGGGTTGAACTGAATTCTATCGTGTGACAATTTTAAGACATGGAAATGTTATCTGTGAATAGTAACATGTAAATTCTGTACCAGGTTACTTTACGACAGCAGAAAAAATTACAACAAAACAAAACGAGCGGAAGTTCTCCAACGTGTGAATCGGATGAAAGGACAGACATGAGAGTGAATGGCATTGACGGCTCTTTGGAAGGGGAGGAATCTTCGGCCTCCTCATCTCTGAATAGCAGTGAAGGATCTGAGTCTACTAAAGATAAATTGACTTCTACTGTCTCGTTGCCTCTGACATCTTTTCAAGGAATTCTTCGTAATGGGTTGTCTGTAAGTTTCATTTTTTCTCTCTCTCTCTCTCTCTCTACATCTCCGCTGAACTACTGCAATTAGTTTCGAGATATTTGCTAATTTTGAATTGAAATTGCAGGTTGAGGACTTCAAGGGTGTAGAGACGTCCATTGACGACACAAGTAAGGGTACAAAATTGAAAACAATGTTAATTGATTTACTGGAAAGAAAAGTTCCTTCGAGGGAGCCCATGAATGGCCTACTAAACCGAGAGATTCGCATTAGTGACAAGGGTTTAGAACTCGTAGACAATAAACTGCAGGATGAAGCCAACAGTAACAGTAGTTCAGCTGCAAGTATCTCCGTTTTCAACCTTAACAGCAACACCAACAATTCAGTGTCGGATTCACAAGATTCCCAGCAAATGACTTTTTACTCTTCCTCCTCTGATGCTCAGGTAATAATCAAAATATTTTTTAATGAATTATTAATAGACCTATAGTATTAGCTTCAGCGTGTCGAAAAAACTTTCTAATCTTTTAGATATGTAGCAGCATATAATCTTTAGAGTTAAAGTTAACTTTTGATAACATTTGCAAAAGGAAAATCCATTGTTCTGTTCTCTTCCCTCTCATTCTTGTAATGTAACAGTTTCTAGCTACAATGTTAACATTGCGCTAGTACAAATTTGATCATTCTTTTCTACTGTAACAAGGTGGTTCGCTTTTCTCTTTCTACTTCTAACCGACTTTTTTGCCTTTTCTGGGGGATTTTTGCTTTTTTGCCATGAATAATTACTAATTTTGGACAAGTGAAATTAAACATGTTCTGTTGAGCTTATTATTGCAAGCGAGTCACCTTGTTCATTGATTAATTGCAGTTTAAAGAGCAGTTTGCGAATTGTATTTGCACAAAAGGCATAGATGAAGTAGATGGAGGTAACGGTGATAAATGGTGTCAAGTAGAATATTAATTATTCGATATTTGTACACAGGTAACATTTCAAGGGCAAGTTCAATCGTCTTGTGCCCCTCTAAGTCCATTGAGCATGAGCAGTGTGAATTCCAGCACGATGGGAACTGTTTTAATGAGTGGTGGAGGTGGCGTTGAGGAAAAGTCGGGTATTCAGGTGAAAACTCCAGGGTTAAATTTAGTGGACATGGCCAGTAGTCTTGACGTAGGGATTTGCATTGGTGGCGGTGATGGTGGTGGTGGCGGGGATGGTGAGGGGAACGGTAGCGGTAACGGGAGCAGCAGTGGGGGCGGGACAAGTGCTTCTAGCCCAAGCCATAGTTCTGGTGGTGGTGGTGATCTGTTAGAGAAATTTAATCAAATAAGTGACTTAATTGTTGTACCTCCGGAACAGCTGGGACTCAAACGAACCCACTCGCAGTCTCAAGGCTCCACAGGGGCCTCTGCCAACGAGAACGTCGGCGACGACGTCAAGCCCCCGCCTTTTAAGAAACCGGCCATTAGTGTTAACGGTAACGGTTGTGTGGAGGATGCCGAAATACAGAAGAGCACATCTCAGCTTTCCCCTGGAGCCAAATTGGCGGAAAGTGGCGTCACGCACGTCTCCTCTGCGAACTGCGTGCCGACGACGTCAGCAGTGTCACTGAACAACAGCCATACGAACGATATCAAAAATTCTTCGACTAGTGCCAACAGTAATCAGCTAATGCAGTTGCCCTTAAGGCTCTCCGTCTCCTCTCCAAATTCTCCGCAGCAGCTGACCATTGGACACATGAGGCAACTGGTGATTCAATCTGGCCAACAGATACTCCTGCCAACAAATAATTCTCAAAATCCTCTGCAGGGACATATGATCATTTCCAAACCCCACAACTCATCCAACGATCAAATACCCAAGGCAATTATCATCCTGTCGTCCCAACAACATTCTCAGCAGCAGCCGTCGTCCACCCAAGCCCCCTCGGCCAATATCCAAACAGTATGTCAGCCCACGCCGCAGCAATCTGTCTCGCCCGCTCAGCAGCAACAATTACAACAGACTGTCCCACCTAGCCCGTGTACAACTCCTCCACAACCTGTGATACCTGGGGCGTCTCCAAATCCAAATCCAGCGCGGAATGGAGCCGGATTTTCCAAAGAAGCCATCGCACAATTAAATCTTACTCCTGAACAACTAGACGTTGAGATTCCTTACCTTTGCGAATGGACTGGATGCGGAATGCGCTTCCCAAGACCCCATCAAGTTAGTCTCCTCTCACAGTCATTTCATACTTTACTTAAAATACTTTAATTCGTAAAATTGATCACAAACATATATTATATTTATTGTTAGTAATTTCGTGGGAATGATTTAATTTAGCCTAGTTATTACTAAAAACTTTGTGCGGAATATATAAATTATCTTCTTTGTTAGATAAACATTGAAAGCTAGTAACAATTCTATTGTTTTTTAATTTACAAAACTTGTGTGTTTTAGGTTTACATGCACGCAATGAGCGTTCATTGTTCCGAAATCGTGGTGGATGCAGTCAAATGTAAATGGGGATCTAACGGGTGTGATCCACTAATAAGAAAGCGCTACTCATTAATGACTCATTTACAAGATCGACATTGTAGTGTACCTGCTTTGGAAATGGCTTTGTACCGTCGTCGAAACAAAATAGGTATTGTTATTATTTTCTGTATTATTTTGTGTTTGAAATTTTATCAAATATTTTCCATGCCTTTTGAAGTAATTTGGAATAAATGTTAATCTAAATGTAAAAAAATGTAACAGAGCCTCCACCAGCTCCACAACAACCAATTCATCATCCTGGATACGCTCCAAATGCAGCATTTCATGCAATAAAGCGTCATGCAATGCAATTTATGAATCCTAAAGAATTGCTTGATGATAATGAAGGGCCGGTAACCAAAAGTATTAGGCTTACTTCTGCATTAATTCTTCGCAATTTGGTCAACTTTTCAGACTTAGGTCGAAAGTAAGTCCACATTTCTTTTCTATTCCGTGTCATAAACAAATTTTGAGTTGGTGTGCTAATTTCTAATAAAAATACTTGTTTTGGTTCTAGGATGTGCAGCAGTTACGAATCTCATTTTTCTGCCATTGCGATGAGTAACGTAGAAAGTTCTCGAACTATAGCCCAAATTTTGTATGACATGAATGAGCTCGACAATAGGTCGCGCTTAGTACGGTAGTATTTTCATATGAAGCAGTTTTTATAATTTGTAGTAGATATAATACTAATACATAGTTGTGACTTTCATTAATATTCTACTCCATGAAAATATT
>JAAAYG020087834.1:0-35805 GCA_009936455.2 Tomocerus minor | reverse complement strand
GGATGGGCTGGCTGGTTCCTGGCTGGTTCGTAGTGAGGTGTGGGATGTCCCGTGTAAAAACCATGCACGTGTTTAAAGCCTAATCGAGAGTTGCTATTGCTTGCGTTTGCTGATGAATTTTTTCGGTGGACTCAAGGCGTATGGGCTGCTGCCTTGCCTTGGCCTGGGTGTGCCGCATGAGGTGGGTTCAGTAGAACGTTTATATTTACTTGAACTTTTATATGGGACTTGTTGTCCAGTAACAAGTAGCAACAATTTTCAAAATGCCCCATGAAAGTTCTATATGAAAGTTCAGAATTTTACAGAACAGCCGTTTTACTGAACCCAACCGGTTGAACCCATGAAAATCTCATATGCTCTATTTAAATAGTAGTTAGCGTAAGTGAGACAAAATCTTATAAATATTTTTACTTATTACGTCAGAAAACCAAATTACGTCGCGTCGACGTAAAATAGTTCGAACTACGTCAACTTATAATTTTACGTCCCTTCAAGCCACTTTTGCTAACTCCCTATTATTACCAATACCATATTGCTAAACGGCACATGTATGTGTCACACAACAGTTCCCATTCATTCCCAGTTCCATCCAAGGAGGGTAATTGTGGCTGTCCTGGTTATATCATATTATCGTGGCAATTAGAACAACTATATTATAGGAGCATGGACTGCTGGTTTTTTGGCGTTTCCTTGGTTTCCTCCCTCCGTCCTGACATCAGGAGGGCTCAGTAGAGCCTTTCCAAACAAAATCCACGAATATTTATAAGGGACGTTTTTGGTGGAAAACAACAACTTGGTATAGGAGAATTGAACGAATCCCGAACGGAGGGAGGAAACCAAGGAAACGCCAAAAAACCAGCAGTCCATACTCCTTGATTATAGCCATATGACAACAGTTAACTCTTCTTGGTTCCATCTTCCATTCATCCAAGTTTAAGTTACACGTTCCATTCCACTTGCACTTTGCAAGTTTGCACGCAAAAACACAATAATGTAATGCAATAGAAGAAAAATCTGTGGTACATTCAAGATAGGCAAATTTCTGCGCATTGATCAGAAGCCCGGCTAGCTCAGTCGGTAGAGCACGAGACTCTTAATCTCGGGGTCGTGGGTTCGAGCCCCACGTTGGGCGCAAAATATTTTGATTCTTTTAACTTCGTGTAACCCTTCAGTGTCGACTAATTGGGTTTAGTTTTTGTACAAACATTGACGAAACATCTTTAGAAAAGTCGCAGCTTTAACATCCGGATTCACAGAATATTGTTCTCTGTTGCTTTGTAATTGATATATCATTTCCAGCCACAACACAATTACAATTAACAGACTACTAACACTACAATTTTGCAATTTTGCAAACTTTTAACATGCCTAGAAAATCAATTGACTATTTGCTGTCCCAGTGCAGTCTTACAGTATTAAAGGTGGTTATAAATAGTATGTGTAGTTCCATATTTAATAGCCTATAGAGATAAAACTGATGGATTTTAAATACATAGATTGTTAGCATAGTTTTCAGGGAACAATTTTGGGGTTTTCTTTCAGGTTTTCTGACTGCAAATACACATTAGACTTCGAGAGGCTTCCGAGTACGAACAGGCATAGGCAGTATTAGGCAGTATGCAATGCAGGATAAACCGCACTCACTATAGAACGAAAATTCAGATAATAAATTCAATGGAAATGGGAAAATCAAAGCAATTTGCAATGTTGTTGCATATAATATATGGTATATATACTTTATGGTAGTTGTATTTTGTATGTGTATGTGTGTTGTATTTGTATCATTGTATCTGTATTGTATCATTGCTATTTTAATCCAGAAGAATGCAAGCAAAAAGATTAGAGATTGGGAAGCTAGAGAAGAGTAGAGACTAGAGACCCGCGTCATGGACAGGCGTTCATGTAGTGAGAAATTGGATGTTCCAGCAACCTAGCCTCGGTGGCGCAGTAGGCAGCGCGTGAGTCTCATAATCTCAAGGCCGTGAGTTCGATCCTCACCCGGGGCAAATCTTTTGCTCACTTTTTATACTTCCAAAACATCGAAACTGTCAACATAAACAGGCTTCCCTGATTTGTTTTAAATTTTTAATAATCAGAAAACGTAAAAACAGCAAAATAAAAATGTGTCCGAGCTTTACATAGCGTTTCATAAATAAATGTTAAACGCTTCTTTCAGAGCCTTACAAACTAAATATTATAAAATGCTTTAGTAAATATTTTTAGTAGACTACTTTATCCAAATGTAGTATCCTCAGTTTGTCTGTCTGCCCAAACGAGTTGAAAAGTTAAGTGGCTAGTCAAAACATTTTTAAGAGTTAACATACTTTAGTACTAAACTATTTAAAGAAACTTATGAAACAAATATTTTTTTTAGGAGTTTCTTTACAATATTATTTTTCAGGTACCTTTCTGTACTGCATTGAAATTATTACTAAAACGTTTTGTACAATTTCCCTCGTCTGCCGTTTGGTGCCATGGCCGTATTGAGGGGGTGGCATACGGGGCAAATGCCCCCCCCCCAAAATCCGAGAAAAAGAGGAAGTTTTTGGAAAAATACGCAAAATTTTCCGAGCTTCGAGCGAAATGAAAAATATTTCATCAATTTTTGGGCTAAAACCGCAAAATTTTTAGCGCTAAGCGCGAATTAGAGGGTTGAAAAATTTTGTAATAAAATGTGTTTGGCTTTGCCCTCCCCGAAACTGAGTTCTAAATACGGCCATGTTTGGTGCCATTCAAAAGTTCTGTCAATATCGACCGTCGGCTGTTTGGTATAAACTACAGGGAATTTGTGAACTGTTCCCGAACACCAAAACCTGACTTTAGGCTGCCCAAACGGACACTAAAACCCCAGTTAGACAGTTAGGTTAGATACACGAGACATAAGCAATTAACGGTACCTCGACAATCCACAGCGCCAATTAATATTACTACGGACAGCTAGAAAACATACAAACACCGCTCATTCGGTAGCAGTTCCTCTCTGCACACATTCAACAGCGTTTTAGTTTTCGCGCGGTGGTGGTAGATTTTATTTCTTGCCCCTGCCCTGTAGTAAAATCCTGGCAGAATACAGATCAACAATGGCCTAACCTGAATTAATTGTAAGTATTTGGAAAAAATTCCACTTTGGGGCACCCGATTTTGAAATGTAATATTGCAAAAAATCAAGGAGACCTGCTCCAAGGGAGAGTCGTAGGCGATTTTTTTAGCTCTTCAAGCAACGGAGAAATAAATACCTTTCTCCAAACTTAATGCATTTCTCCCACTCCACGAAAAAATTAATTTTGGCGCTTGTAGACATTTTTCGGAGAAACCCCTACGACTTTCCCTCGATGCCGGAAAGGTTTACGTTTAAAAAAAATGAGCCCTAGCCCCTTCAGTGGCTAAAAGCATTTTTTTGAAAAAACGATTTTTGTGTATTGTCAAGGCACCCTTAAAGCAATGCGGATAAGGGCGCACACACTGACCGTAAAACATTCGCGAATCGCAACACAGTAAGTAATTCGGATACTAAAAATATATTTTGGGAGACCTCGTTCAAACATCACGCATGTTCAAAATTTAAAACAGTTTAATTGGATTTTGTTTTCCTGCTTATTACGTGGAAACAGCTGCGGGAGTTACGGGACCAAAGCTTTTGTTGTCGCTTTCAATGTTTTGGGGTAAAAAAGTGGACAAAAGATTTGCCCCGGGTGAGGATCGAACTCACGGCCTTGAGATTATGAGACTCACGCGCTGCCTACTGCGCCACCGAGGCTGACTTGATAGAACTAATATTTTTTAACGGTCATTACAAACAGCCGACGTCGTCGGTGGGACTTTTGAAACGAAGTCAAAGATAGACGTCCGACACAAACCCAAACGGCCGAACTGTCCGAGTCTTCTCACGGTCCTTTGTACTTTGGGTTATTTTAGCTCTCCTTCGGAGAGCTTATAGAATCACACATTCTGTCCGTCCGTCAGTCTGTTTGTCTGTTAGCACGATAACTGTCGAACGCATCAACGTAGGTTGACCGAACTATGTATAAGCATAGCATTTATGTCCGTGACGAACCCTATTCAAAATGGACGTAATTGATTGTTCAGACCACTCAAAATATATTTTACTGTTTCCTATTAACTGAACTGTGATAGTAAAATGAGTAACGCAATTTGTAAAACAGTAAAAATCTTATGCCACTTTTAGTTTAGAACATATTTTATTGCAAAAACAAATTTAATGTAATTTATTTAAAAAATAACATTAAAACAGGGGATTGTTTTGTTAAAATTGGACTGTTTCCAACTAGCTCAATTGTTTTTCCGTAAAACTGTGTACAGGGTAGATCTACTAGGGGCGAGCTTTCTGATACGGCTGGCCGATAGTTTTAAAAAATCCAGCCGACGTCGGCCGTCGGCAATTTTCGAACTAAATTGAATTTATTTGTATATGGAAAACGAGAGATTTGCAAGACGTTTCCAAAATTTTGATATTTTCGGAAAAAACGTGCTTTTTCAAAAACATTTTCTATTAAAAATACTTACAATTATTTCAGGTTTCTCCCAGGAAAAACAATAAAACATGGATGTCGTTTTATACTATTTTAATTTTTATGGAAGTTGTCATTTCCTCAACGATTCATCTCATCACTCAACAGATAGATAGGATTTGGCCCATTGTATGTAATATTATTGCATTTTAAGCCCTGCCAGGCGATGATGTTCAAAATATTATGCCTTTTGATGATTTGGTATAGATTTGACATAATTTTCTTTTGCATCGTTCATTGCTTGCTAATAAAAAAAACTACCGAAGTTTAGGAAATAGTTGAATTATATATATGAAAAAGAAGTACCATAATTATTTTAAAACCCTAATATGCAGTTGATTTCTTGTATTATCCAGCCTCAGCCTCCAGAGCCACATTAGCTCAGTCGGTAGAGCGTTAGGCTTTTAACCTAACGGTCACGGGTTCGAATCCCGTATGTGGCTCAAGATTTTGCTATTTTTTTCTCTCGACACAAGTGGATCGGACGTAATAAGCAGTACAAAAGCTGTGATTTACATCTTCATATCATTATCAAACCTAGTTACCTTTTTGTTACCCAAGGTACAGCTTTTCCTTTGTCCAAAGTCCAAACTTAACTATCACAAACAAACCCACAATAATAATTCAATAGAAAGACTTCTCAAACTTTATGTAAAACTAACAGCCCTGATATGATAACAATACTATAATGAAAACGACGCAATTTGCAGATTGATATAATAGTATTATAGTATTAAGAGTAACATTATAATTTTTGGAAATTCGTGAAGATGCAAAATCAGTCTTTGAAGGTACAGAGTACAGGTATTATACAGCTAGACCAGTGCTACAGTGAGATACAAGACCTTTACCTAGCATTGGCTGACATTGCATGTTTAATTATATACCTGGTATTTGGGTTTAATAAAAATGACAATAATATTATTGATATCCATATTATGGATCCATGAAAAGCCATTCTTAAATGTTAACTATTTACCAATTCCCCCCTTTAAGCACCGACTTGCCGACACAATTTGCTTTTTTCAGAATTAATATATACAGAAAATTCAGGAATGCAAAAAAATAAAGTTACAAAATATCTGATGATTCATTTGCGGATTTATTTAAAGAGAGCAAGCACACTGAGCTTCCAGTCATATGAAAATTAGTAACATTTTTTCTGGTGGATTAATAACAGTTTCCGTTTCAATGCGCACTCACGAGTTATTCCTATTATAATATTATACATTAACGTAGTCTTCAGTGAGTAGTAATTGTTAATGGAGTTAAGGAGAGTTTGACGGAAGAGACTGAAGACTTAATTTAGAAGGAAAAGTCAAAAAACAAAATGATAGTTCTGAAAACTAAACGTTCGAGATGTTGAATTATTTTGTTTAGTTGATTCTGTTACCATTTTCTCCAATATTACACCAGAGAAGAAAGTTAAACTTAAAGTTCATATGAGAATTTAAACTCTTGAGGACTTGACACGGGAAGGAATCACGAACTTTAAAGAACTTCACATGATTCCATGAGTCGTTTCGTCAAATAATTTCACGTTCACACACTTGTTTCAACGGTATTCACAAAGTTCACATCAAAATGCTATGATATTGTCATTTTATATTACAGCTTATCAGCTTCCAAACAAAATAACCGACTGTCCCACCCGGCCCCGACACATTTCGATTTTCGATGGCACATTTTGGATGATGATGTTACAATTCGGTCGGCATAAGAAACTACTTTTGGTTTTCGTTGTGATTTTGCTGTTCGTTAGTGGGTAAGGAAGGCGGAACAAAAACAATCCCAGAAAAGAGAGCGGGCAATAATAGAACGGTTTCTTAAGATCCTCATTTTTTTAATATATTGGAAGCCATATCTCAGATTCTCAATTAGGTCTTCAGATCCCACCATCCGGCATCCCCATATCCCCAATAGGACCTTTACATATTGACAAAAAATGGAGGACCTTAAGAAACTCGTCTATTCACTTGAGAACATTGGACCATAAATGGGGGACTTTTCCTGTCTCGCATGAATCGTTTTTCAAGTTAGTCTAAGCCTACACATGCTGGACAATTCCAACGGGATCTAATAATCAACATCCCATCCCATTTCTAATTCCAAATGTCTTAATGCCCTGTAGTTATAGTATGTCAAATCATGAAACTTTTCGGAGGCCTCATAACAGGTGCTTTAGTTGGATGCTCGACGTCTTAATTGCTTATTTGCACTACTATTACCTAAGTATAATAATAATATTATACCGAGACTGGCGAGACTCATGAATGTCAAGATCCCTTCTCCCCAAACTTGTTTATCTGATACTGATGATTAATAGGGTACTATACATAATGTATTCACTTTCACTGAGCTTTTGTGAAAACTCGTGCCTAACATTACACAATGAAATGTTCTTAGGAAAATCATGAATATTTGCTTATTTATATATACCATTTAATTAAAAATGATGTCTAAAACTAAACCTGTCAAATTGTACAGCTTGAGGAAATTGGCATAACAAATTCCTAAGCTAACTATTAATGAATGATCTATCTAAAATACCTATATATTATACATGACGCGATCACTATAACCGAATTATTAATGAAGATGGAAAAAAATAATAATTCTCACTTACTGTAGCTTCTGTCATCTCAAAAGATAAATCGCTAATAATGATAACCTGTTGCACTATATTTACCTGGTTTACTTTGCATTTGGTTTTTCAACTAGAATTGCAAACTGCAGTCACTTCTTGACGATGCAAGATTCCAGAAACCCATTTTGTTGGAATTTGGTAGATTTACTATTATCATTTATCACTGTTATTCTCTTCTGGTCTTTTTCTTCTTAATGGACTTGTGCCGTGAAGATTTTGACGACTTAGCTAAGGATTCGTCAATGATTTCTTTATCTACGATATTCTCAGTACCAGTATCACGATCTTCGTCCATCATTTTAGTTTCTTCTTCATTACGTAAAGTAATACTTTTGAAATATTTTTCATACGCTTGCTCCAATTCCTCTTGGTAAGACGGTGGAGGATTTGGAGGAATATCTCTATCTCTACTAGTGTAATGTGGCTCTTGGCGATACTGTTTGTGAACACCATCAAATTCTCCAGAATGACCAGAATTAAATGAAGGGTTTGAATGATTTCTATTATAAGGATGATTTCGAGACTGAGAAAATGATTGTGGCCGATTTTGATAGCCGCCCCTATATCTAGGATTATATCCGCCTCTTCCTCTTGGAGCGTACCTGAAGTTATCATTTGGCCTAGGAGTGAAAGGAGGAGGGTAAACTGGATCAGGTAAAAGTGGTGCTTTTCGATAATTACTATGCATATCAGGTTCCCTGTCGTCGTCGTTATGATTCACTCCAATTTCCCAGTCATTTAAGTATCTAGTAGAAGATGGAATATTGTGATTTCTTTGCCTGGAATCGGATCTCCTATGTTTGTGATGCCCCTCATCTATAACAACAAATGGTACTTGATATATATGTATTGAGTTTAACAAAATATAATAAAAATAAGAAAAGGACTAACCATTCTCTAAACGTTCATTACCATCACTGGAATAATGGCGATGGCGCCTTTCTGGGGAATGGTAAGAGTTACTACGCGATTTTCTTATTCTTTCATCGGTTGGTCTAACTCGCCGCAATTTTTCTTCTTGCTGCTCTACTTTGTACTCATGAATTTCCTTGTAGCGCCCGATTACTTCTGTGAATCTTTTGGAGCGCCCTTTTTCTTCTCTATCGGAATCAATTTCATCGCCAATATCAGGGTGGTTATCAGATGTGTAATGTTCTTCATGAGTATCTTTTCGCTTCTTTTTCTATGGATTAAGCAGAAGTATTTAGTAGCAAAACAAGAGATGTCATCATAATAATACATACAACCTAGTGTCAAAGAAGATATTTTCTATCCTAACGATGTCATTAATACTTAATTATTTGAATCTTACATAATATGTGTTATAAATAACACTAGTCACTAAATAAATTTCTTACTAAAACATATGAATAACAAATCGAACTGTGAGGCTTCAGTAATATTAAAATGGTTTGAATCTTGTATAACGAGTTCCTAGCTATATTAGTATTGGTGTTCAAATCGGAGTTTAGCTGCATCACAAACTCGAGAAACACAGGATACAAATACAAAATAGATAAAAGAAATAGCTATAGAAGAGTAGAATATGTATGAATACTTTATTTTTAACATACCTTCAGCTTCTTTCCGTCTGATTTGCGCCGTAACTTTTTTGCTTTTTTCTTAAGTTCCAGTTTAATCTAGCCAATATTAAAAACAAGTCACAAATCACACATAAGATATAATAAAAGTAATCACACATTAAGATATATTGAAAGGGATAAGTGGATAAGAGAAATTCAATACTAGTTAGCAAATAAATTGGTTAAATATAACAATTTTTTATACACAACATTATGTCTGTCACTTGTACCTTTACTACTTCGAAGAGATAATCAATTAACCGGATCGCTTCTAGTTTTCGTCGTGCAATAACGTATTTTCTCTCTTCCATTTTAATCTTTCGTTCTAATTCCATTGAATTTTTTTCTTCATCTTCACTGTCAAATATGTTGCTTTCTTCTTTATTCCTTGCAGGCTTGGAACTATTATAAACACACAATTTATGACTATTAACACTACATATAGTACATAATATATGTGTTTAGTCCGATGATTTTGCTAAGGAAAGCCAAAATACCTGTCTAATGATTACTTATATTTCAATAATTATGGGCTACAAATTCGAAGTATAGGTTGCGACGCCGAGGGCAGCTGCCAATTTACTTCGGTGAATTTAACTTATTTAACGGAATCGATTAGAGTCACTAATTGTTTGAGCGACGAAAAAATAAACATTAATGACACCTTCTAATAATAAGGAAGTTAGTTCATTAAACTCTATACATGAAGTTACTATGTAGAATTTGCGAGTACGGGAAATGGGCTACGGCGGGTCTTCGGTAGTGCAAAGATTTATTGTACTATTACTTTACTATGACATAAACCATCATAAAATCTTAATATTTAAAGAAATATGTAATGTCATAATCGTTTTCATTAATTAACCATTAAGGCAGGCCGCGGGAGTGGACGGTCGTTAATGTCATTCAATCCCCCATTACAAAAATCTCCGTGGATATTTAATACAATTAAAAATACTGTTCCATCCAAAATGTAGTACGAGATGGAAAATGGCAAACTCTTTTTGGGAGAAATTAAATTTTTCCTAGAGTTGTTGGCCTAGAAAGACATTATTGATCTCCTCGAACTTGTAGAATGTCCCTCTTAAAGTTATGGTGCATTGCGTATTATTGCTAATTTTCGTCTCTGGTTCTGAGATACAGCAACTTTTATCATAACATTTATATCTCAGAACCAGAGATCAAAATTAGCAATAATGGACCGTAACTTTGTGACGGAACATTCTACAAGTCCGCGGAGATCAATATTATCTTTCGACGTCAGCAACTCTAGGAAAAATTGAATTTCTTCCAAAAAAGATAAGAGGAATTATGATAGCCAGCGGAAGGATTGCAATTTCCATGAGGGACCTACTTAAAATTATTTTAAAGTTTGTATTAACCTTTGCAGTTCCCGAAGTGCTTTTAATTTGGCAAACTGTTCGTCCTTTTCCGCATCCATTAACCGGTCTCTCTCTAATTGCCTTTTACGAGCCGATTCGTCACTTAAATGCTTTGATTTATCAAAATCCACCTGAAATAAAACCACCATTAATTGCCTTTCAAATATTTTTCATTATAATAAGAAACATAAATTGATTATTTTTGGCCCGCCTTTTCACTTATAAAGAATAATTTAAAATTAAATGACCATATTTAGTTTTATAAATCTGTTTACAGCAATTTACTTTAATTGAAGCAACCCAGTGTTTGTTGCTTTCTTGATAAAGCAAGAACATCCCACGAAGAGCGTCCATAGCTTTTACAAAACTCATGTAATCTTTATATTGTACGTACGCTTCAAATACGGAATCAATATTGAAAGTAAATGTCTTGATTCCAGGAATACTACTATTCATTTTTTGTCGATACGGATCTAACACTGGAATGTCTATAGATCTAATTTCTCCAAATGTTTCCCAAACTCGTTTAAATAATTTTTCGGAGGGAATAGGTTTTTCATCATTTTTTCTCTGAGAAAACCATTTTGAAGGTAAATGCTGGAAATGGATCGTATCAGGCCTTTCACCAGCTTTCATTTCATTCATGTGCTTCGCATCTCGAAAATAGGAATCCCAGTCGTATTTTGAAGGAAACGGAACTTTAGCTTCTGATGTCCGAACCTTGAAAGGCTCTTTAAAGCCCGTCAGCTTTAACGCTTTTCCTAGAAAATACACATGTAAAAACTATGGTTAGTTTTTGGTTGCGAGTGCTAAAACGCTGAATTACTACAAAAAGTAACCTATTTTTATAGGGAATATAATTTACTGTCGTATACATCATTAAAAATCTTTTAGTTTTATTATTATTACTGCTACTTTGCTACCGCCAAACTGCATCTCACAGTTGAGATACGGATACATATACATAAAGAGTATATCATTTAAAAAATTGTACCTTCTAATCTTGTTGATAAGCTCTTCAAAATATCTCGATTTTCCAAATCTCCTTCAAACCGTATGAACTCCAGCGTATTCTTTATTATTTTTAATTGTATGAAATGGTCAGGAAGCGTTAACGCCTTAATTTTTTCCATAAGTTCCCAGCTAGACACCGACTTCCCTCCATTTGAAATGGAATTTTTCAAGGCAGGATAATGAATTGAAATATTAATCCGGGCTACTGGTTTCAGGAACAAACCGAGAACGGGATATAAGGTAACAGCATCGGAACTGTCCTCACAGGGATGAATTTGAGCCATTTTTTATTCCTATATTGCATTCAATAGCCAACAAATTAATACATTTAGCAGCAAATTGACCCTCAACGGCCCCAGAAATAGTATAAATTTTATTTTACCGTAATGCTGTCTCCAGAGCAGGATTTCTCAATTTTATAATGTTCAGTTTTATGGTGGTTGGTAAGTACAAAAGAATGCTCATTTACGGAAATTAGGAAAGCAATAGATGATTCTGTCAATCCGAAATACGTTGACCTGACTTAGGATACCGTCAAAAATTGACAATATCTTTTAAATTGTTTTTGGCTTTGAAATGCTGCTAGTGCTGACTGTCAACTGCTAAATGTAGATTTCAAGCATCTATTCGAAAGACACAACCCAACAAAAATCTGTATTATATATTATGTGAAATGTCCAATGTTACAAAGGCAAAACTAGTTTCCGATCACCGATTGTGGTCGGATAACTGATGAAGCCAAATAGCCAGTTGCTTCATTCATGACAGGAAGGAAAGATAATATAATTTAAATGTAGCGGCAAAATGCACAAGGAGAGCCAGCACTCTCAGTAGAAAAGTCAGCAGACTATAATATTTAAATCAAGAATTTCATATTCACCGCAAATATGGGGAGATAATATCAGAATGTAGTGTCGCTGTCAATTCCATTTTATCTTATAAGAACATGGTGAAAGTCCTAAGGAAGCTTTCTTTTGCTGCATATCCCCGTCTTGTCATAGCCCTGTTCCAGTCACTGAAAATGAACTTGAACCCCATGACATGTGGCAACACCACCTTCCAGAGTTTTGCCGAGGCGCGAGGATCTTATACAACGACTTGCGAAGTTGCGAGGGGAGGGAATATTATACTATAGTATGCTTGGGAGAAACCCTTGCTCTGTTTCCTATCCCCTTGCCGGGGTTTCCTTGGTTTCTCTTTCATTAGCCCATGCAATTTTGGAAAGTTATTGACGTTTTCAAAGCTGGACAATTCTCATTTTCACTGATTTTGTCTACTGTATTTTTATCTATTTCATTTTGGTCCATTTCAGAATTATTATAGTGGCTGCAGACATACGACATCGGAAATAATACTCCATTAATAATATACTAAAATATTAAATACCTATATTTTCAGCCTGGATCAATCTTTTAGAAGCTCTCAATGGAACCCAATAAACCCCAACGTGATAAGATGATTTTAGCGGACCTGTCATCAAGTTACACCTGCCGTATTTGCAATGAGATTTTGATTAATGTTAGTAAAAGAAACAGCCCAGCCCACTGCATATTTTTGATAAGCAATTTAAACTCACGACCGTAATTTGTAACAATCCAATCTAGTAACTATGTTCGACGTTCGAATCACCCTAACCAGGGAATCATCTCATTAATCATGCCATAATAATATGTAATCAATATATTAATGTGCAAACTAAGAATAACTTGCACTTTGGTGTTTTTCAGACTATGGAGACTAACTGTGGTCACAGATTTTGTAGATACTGTGCAGCCTTGTCTTTGCATAACAGCCCTAATTGTCTGGAATGCGCTCAACCGTTGCTATCAGCAAAACTTGATGAAAGCACAGATCGAAAAATCGACTCCATGTATCGTCGTGGTTCGACTACACTGCAACAACAAAGAAAGCAAACGAAGGAGATCAGAAGTGCCAGCGAAAAAGAAATGAAAGAGCGATTCAATGTTGATGCAACTGAAGAACGCTGTCAAACCCAAATTTCCGATAACATGAATACGAATGGACGGCTGAAGTCGAGAGGTAGTGAGTATTACATGAATTTTTCAAAAAATGCAAAGATTTTAGAAAATAAGCTTTTTAAAACGTACGACAAGCTTTTGAGCCAAATATCTCCAAGTAAAAGCGTCCATCAGTTACCCACGCAAACACCAGGTCCTAAAGGAGATCATTGCTCAGATGAAGATCAAGCCAAAATTGAGCAGGTTGCACAAATGGCAGCTAAAACAGCTGCAGAAGCTTTTCAAAACCTTACTGAGGCTGATGACCTCTTAAAAGAAGCTGATGATGTTCTTGGAATAATAGACTTTTTGAAGACGCATTCAATGGATTCTTTTGCTAAAGATGCAGAATCATTTCAAACGGATTCCAAAGCTAATTTTGAAGAACAAATGGATTTGGAAGTCAACAAAGGATACGATAATATACAACAAATTTTGAAGTCTATTTCTTCCAAAAGATTACAATCAAAAAGTAAGGTCGATACAATGGAATCTTCAAAGTCATCGAGAAATGTAAAAATCGAAAACGAATATTTCAACATGGACAGCACCGAATTCGCAACGCAAATGAAAAAATGCAAAGAAGCACTGCACAGAATTCGCAATGAAAACATCAAAAGCATGGGCACTAAATCCAGGGATAATCCGACCACAACCAGTACTTCTTCAAGCAAGGTATTTTCCTTACATCTTGCAGTCATTTGAAAGTAGAATCATATAGCACACAAAACAAAAGGCGGCAGTATTTGCAGTTTCTTCACACATAATATAATTCTAGCACTTTCTCTTCAGTTATACTAATGCAATATAAACTTTCATCTGCCTTTCACCAACATTTGGAGAAATTACTGTGATATGTCTGCGTTCCGTAAAATGAAATAGGGGTTGCTATTATGGTTATTATTTATTATAATGTTTTCAGTTTTGAACGAAACTATGTTATTGCATGGTATGCGGTCAAAACTCCGCCATAATAACGTAAAAATGCACAATAATTATGTTTTTACGTTCTTGCATATTAATTATTAATAATACAATAATTATTATTACAAAATACAATACCGGCCAACTACAACATAAAAAAAGAAAACAGTATGCATGTACACAAAGAACCTTTTCAACCCATTAACATATTTCAAAATATATTATTAATTCTTATTACAGAACCCGTCCAAATGCGACATTATCAGAACTGTAAAATGGAGAGAAGTGAAGTCTGGAATTAACAATAGAATGAATGGTAAAGAGGCGTTCAAAAAAGGTCATGCCATTAAGAAGGCTCCACCAAAATCACCTAATGATTGCTCTCAGTTTAAGCTGCCCCCTTTATTTGAAGATCAGGAATTGTAAAACTCCGGAAGTTACTATCATCATTTAATCATTGAATCGTAACCCACACTATATCTAAGTTAATATCACACAGTAATAATACTAAGAATGAATTCTATTTCGAATTAGTACCCTTAGAACCAATTCAGCCAATCGTCGGGTTGTTAAAATTACGGTATTATAAGTATACACAAAATAATTAAACCTAATGCCATAATTTAAACCAGCAAAATTGAGGAGTGCGAATATGGTTACACTATTTCAGTTACGTGAAAAAATCAATGTACAAACTTACTAGGTATGATCCCTAGTCCCTTATTATCCACTGTAATTTTAATAATTATCATCAGTCAATGCAATAATATGAATTGTGAATGAATGTAGCTAAAATATCGTAAACACCACAATACTTACATTTGTGAAACTTTACAATAATAATTACCAATATCTACAAATTGAAAAGATTATTCTGATTATTTTATACTTTTTTCGTTTCATTTAGTCTTCTAATTCTTTGTTCACTTAGAAAACTGATGTTTTAATACTTAAAACACTTAGCTGAGACAGTTGGATATGCCGACTAATTCCACTGCAAGCCGGGTGTTTAACTAACGTGGAAACACAGCATGTAAGAAAAAGCATTTACAGACACACAACTACTACTTTTTAGTCCTTATGGTTAAAAATCGTTTCTATTGCTCATCATTATTATTTACACAATTTATTACTTCTTATTCAGAAACATTAAAGAACAAGGAATGGCTTACTATCTACATAAGACCAAAAAGCCTTCGTTCGTAACAATTTTAACCGATAATCTAACACAATTCAGTTCATTAGCTAGAAATATGCGAGTACAAAATGGCGATATGAAAAAGCATCTAATTTTATCTAACATTTAAATACAGGGTTATAATGGCTTGTTATTAAGAATAAAAATCATTAATTGTTAATTAAGTGGTTTCCTTAAGAGAAGATTTCATCGATAATTCAAACAATACTAACCAATTAATTAATTAACATTTTCGGTATAAAAATGTTAATTTTAATTATAAATTTAGGATGCTAATTTTTATATTGTGATGCTTTGAGCAATAATAGTCCAATTATACATTATCAGGAAATGTGTCATTATACAGAGTTTGCGTTTAAAGAAAATTTGCTACTTTGAAAACGTTCACTGAAAAGGAGGCGACTGAAAAACAAATCGCCTGGAAACTTTGTGGTGCGATTAAAATTGTTGCGTTTGCTTCGATTGCTACAAACGAACCAAAATAATAGGTAATTCATTTAAAAGAATATGACCCTTATGCGCTTTTAGCTCTGAGTTCGGTTGGCTAAAATCGTCTGAGTCCTGCGATGATGGGGAAAGTTGTGACGTCAAGTGTGACGTCATCGCCACGATCAAAACCTTAGATTTAAGGAGGGGTTGACATGATTTCCAGCCCTGATTCAAGAAGAACGGCTTAATGTAGAACAATGAAATAAACAGTTTTGAAATATGCTCATTTTTGGAAGTCACAGGTTTCAAACATTTTCAAAAAAACGGTATAGGAAAAATTTAGGGCTTGTTGGAGTGACGGAATGCATTGAAAAAATGTATTTTGAGTTTTATCGAATATTTAGAAAGGCAAAGTTGCATAAATTAGAAACCTGTGCCCTAGAGAATGTTTTCCTCTTTTTGATATTTTTGCAACTTTGTACGTTCGTTATTGATTTTTATAACAGTATGACATGTCTTTTTTATTTATTTTAAAACGAAGTTATGTTAAAATTGATAAACTAAGCAAGCGTTTGAGGATTTGTACATCGTCAAACCATGCTTTCTCCCGCTTTTCAATTTAATCGAAAAGATTTCGTCCCGTGCGCATACAAAATAAGGCGAAAATAGTTGATAAATTAAAAAAGAAAGGTTTCTAGCTAACGGAAAACTGTCACATACTCAAGTGCATACTCTCAAATGACAAACGAAGCGAAGCATTTTCGCCTCATACTGCTTTTGGGAAGCAAAAATTGACTCTTTGCATCATATTTTCGCTTCCAGTTACGTCAAAACTTTCCCGATTCACAGGGTGCAGCTTTTCGGAAGCAAAGCTAACAGCATTTTTTTAATCGCACACTAGTTAATATGGTTAATAATCGTCATCACTAGAGTCACTAGAATTGAATTCAGGATTTGTAAAAAAGTCGATACTTATTGGCTCAGTTCGTACGCGTCGAGTACGGGTACCTCCAAGGGCTTCATCTATTAGCTCTAAGTCATCGTCAGAAGAGAGCAAGACGACGGAGTCAGAAAGTCTTGGCGCTATTCTTTCACTGATACTTGGTAGCGCGTTAGCAGCACCACCGCTTGTCCCTGCAGCTGCTCCGGAACTGGAGGGGTTGGAATTTGTTGAGACTAAATTGACTGCGCTTGACGCCACTGCACGTTGGACCATCCCTAGAACTGTAAACAATAAAATTAATTAACATTAATTAGTTGTAATTAACCATTCTCAACTCAGACACGGATACAACTAACTTGTGGAAGGGACAAATAAAATGGCGCTATGATGTCGCGAATTGCTAATGTAAATGTGAAAATCTTTAATTTTGTATAATAAAATACATTAAAATTTCCTTGATTTCCCTATCCATAATATAATTAATTAATTCTATATTTAAAATTATAGGTAGAACATCTCTTACATCCCATGAATCGGCTGGGCCCTGGCTGCTGATCTAAGACCAGATTATTTGCATTGTTATTAGAAATGGAAGGAGCAGCACTGATGACTGGAACAGGAACACCGGCTTGATTGGCGGTCACAGTCTCAGCAGCAGCAGCCCTGGTACGGGAACCACGTCGACCACCTCCCCGCCCTCGTGAGCGCGATCCCCCAGCAGCAACGGGTGCTTCGGCAGTTAGATTTTGAAGTCTGGTACCTAAGCACAAAACAATTTTAAAACTTAATTTTCACAACACTTTCTATAGTTTAAAGTATAGGTATTATCTAAACTGCTAAACTGGCAGTAGTAATTATAATATAATATAAATAATAAATGAAAATTAAATATTTACTTCTGCGGTTAGTTGCCGCCCCTCTACCGCCTCGTCGCGGTCGACTAATGTCTCTCACTCTGAACATCTGGTTCATGTGCATATCCGTAAGAAATTCAATAATGTTATGGTCCGCCCCTAAATCGGCGATAGCTCCTCGACGTCCTCTTGGTGCAGCAATATGGTCTGCTTCCGCCTTTTCAATGGCCTTCTTACGTTCCTGCAACGCCACTTCACGTTTGCTTCGAATTTCTTCTGACATTATGGTGTGAATTGTGACAATATAGTTCTCCACTTCTTTATGTTTCGTCTGTTTTTTACTTGGCGCTCGACAAATAGGGCATTCTGGGTTCCGCCTTAGCCATTCCGTTATACAAAAATTACAAAACGTGTGCCCACATTCAATAACAGTTGCCTGAAAAAAAATATTTTACTTTGTACACCATTCTACATAACAATTAGCACGGACACTGGACACCAACAACATAAACATTGAATAAGAGGAGGTATAAGTATTAATATTCAGTATGATTGAGTACGAACGGTACCTCTATAAATATTTCGTTGCAAATACAACACCCGAATTCTCTTTCCATTGCATCCATTACAAGCTTAAATAGCTCTTCTTTTTGAACTTCAGCTTTTGATTCTGTTTCATTGAACTTGTCGACCAATTTCTGATATTCAATTTCCTTTTCAAATATTTTAATTTGTGATGCTGCTCCTTGACTTTCCAATTTCTGTATACATTCTACGCATCTACGACGTAATACTGTTATGTCATCGCATGTCAAAATATCGTTAGTAGATTGTAATTTCTTTTGCTTTGGTAAAATATAAGGTTCCAATGGCTCATCAATGTCGGGCAATTCTTGAGCCTCTGCCATATCTTCAGACAGATCGTCAATATCAGGAAGTTCTTGTTCCACCTCTTCCAACTCGGATTTAATATCTTTAGAAACAAATTTTCTTTTGGCAGACGAACTGCCCGGTTCGTCGGAACTAGTATGCGGGCGCTTTGATCGAGTTTCTTTTCCATTCAACTTCTGGTTAGAATACTGGTTTGTTTTTGTAGGGGTTGAACTGTGGTAGCTATCAATACCAGGCAGGTCACTCTCATCACTTGGAACTGTAATTATACGAAATTCTTCTCCGGTAAGTAGCGATTCGCTGTGATTACTATTGTTGTCGTCGTCATCTATTGAGTCTGCCAGATTTACAATTGGCTTAGGAGGAATAGGCCCCGAACCTAAACGTCCGCAATTGATGCGGTTTCCTCCGGCTAAAAGAATAGAAGGCTGCAAAACTGGTGGAATAGTAGCAGTCGAATTTGGAAGAATTGCAGTCTCGACGCTAACGTATTCAAATCTGTATTCAAGAGCTCCCGTTGGAATGAATAATAATAAATCATTGTGAGAAAGTTCGGACGCCACTCCTTTGTCGATCTTTCGTCCATTGATGGATAAACCATTTGTACTCTGTAAATCACCACAATAAATTTTTTGTTAGCCAACTATAGAACCAATTCGTTAAGTAAAATTACCAATTCCACAATTCCAAAAAGTAAATTAAAAATAAGCTTATAATATATAGTACATTTTATTCTAGGTAAAATATAAAAGGATACTTTAAAATTCTTTTTAAATAATACGCACGCGTGCATAATGCAATGGCCTAATGGAATCAATTTAATCAAAGTTAGTTATACTCCACCATATAAGTGAAATAATCAACTGAATAATAATCAACAACATATGACAATGTTATTAACTATTAGCAGCCAGCTTTAGGTTAACAGTAGTCAAACCGAAATCCGAATTCTCGACAGTGACAGTAAAATCATATGATTTTATCTAATAAAGGTGTAGTGAGTCTGTGAGTCAGTGAATGAGAGCCTTACCATATCTATGATGAACCACTTATTGTTTTTATACTCAAAAGTGGCATGTTTACGGGATATTTGCAAACAATTGCACACTACAGTATTGTTAACAGCACGGCCAAATGTGATCTATACATAATTATAAGGACAAAACATGATATATTTTGGTTAAAGCAAACCTCATAAAAAATAGAATACGTGTATGATCGAAAATAGAAATCTTACCGTTTTTCCTCTCAATGGTATCTGTTGTGGCACATTTTCGCCATTACATAAAAACAGTAAACCAGTTATCATTTCGTCAGGGTTCACGACTTCTCTCATCTGTACACTGTTATCTCCCATGGTCTTATTGAGATCTTCTAGTAGTTTTATTATTTTTTGCAGGTTAGGATCAATTTCGCTAGATTGTTGTAGTGAACGTCGTCGCAAAATCCTTTTTCGTTTTCTTCACTCTTTTGAGTTTTTCTAAGTAACAAATAAAATTTTAATTTAATGACAAATTGTAAATTCTGTATATATATAGTAACCATTGCCCTAGAGTCCCGACCATGGACCTTTATTAATAGTAGACTGAATAGTACTAAAACTCTAACACTAATTAGAATTTTTTTAAAATTTTCATTCACTTTATTTATACTTAGACCTTTTATATTGTGTGTATTAGAAAAGACAGTCTTCAACATTGAACGTAAATTATTTATACCACTAATTTTATTTAGAAAACTTAAATAGGTAAAAAACCAGCACTTTTGAGAACTTTAAGTACGTACTATTAAGTATTAAGCTTTTGTCTTGGAATACGATACTAGAAATGTAATATAAATGAATAATGCTACCAAACTACCATTAAAACATTAACAATCACGAATTTCACAGCAGCAGAACAGCCTGAGCTCTCGTCATTTGTGACACTAGTTAATTCCTACTGCCACTTATTCCAATCTTCCAAGTACTGAATGTTGTTGATGACGGAGTCAAACCGCAATAGATGATAGATACATATCTTGCCTTGACTTTGTCCACGACTAAGTAATAGTATAAAAGAAATCTCCAGAATATAATGTCACTATTGTCACTATACCTATACACACGAGTCTCCGGTGGCCAGTCACTACTGTTGGCAGCCTTCTCCCTTTCTGCAATGTTGAACGTGTCTGGAAGTCTGGACTCTGAAATATTGAATAATTAAATGAATTATTATAACAGGAAAATTAAAAATACTCAACAACCACTAACTTTTAACTTTACCTTAAATCCAATTCTAATCGACTACTATTGACTTGACTGTCAATGTCAATCACAATTTGAATACCATCATATCAGCGTTATCAAACGTCAAAGGACAATCAACAGTAATAACAAACAACCACATACATTAAATTTTGGTCTGGTTCACCGTTAACTTCACCAACTGACACCGAGACCGTTTTGACTCTGACGTCTGACTTCCCAGATGGTTGATTGCCAACGTTAGACAATAAGGAAACAAGCTATCTGAATTTTGAAATTCCAGTAAATTATGAAAATGCATAGACACGTAACATTAATATTATGACTGTGCCACCTGCACTGGAAGTTTACAAACAACAAAATGGTGAGAAGTGAGAAATAGCGAAAATATTTTTCTATTTGTATATTTTTGTTTTGTTCGTTACTACAATCCCAAGACACATCAACAGTTACGGAATTGTGAGCCTAGTGACGACGGCTACTTGCCATCCTGCCACATATTTACTTTATTTATAGCCTCAAATTCCAATTTCACAAATTCATTTTATTTCCCAGATTTTGATATTCGTCTCTATTCTCTTCTCTGCAACACACAATCACTAAGTCCACTGTGTGCGTGTAGGAAGTGTAGGAGTAGATAGAACAGAAACTATAACGATTCATTCATTCCAGTATGCAGTATGCAGTAGATCCAGTAGAAACCTTCAACTTTTATCAACGATGAACAAGATTCCCATTCCTCTAGTACACCTTAAATATTAACAAATTAACCCGACATCTGATGTAAGAGTGTCCGCGATACTAGCATACACACACCAGTGCCAGTGTGAAACTACAGCTCCAGCCCTATTTTGGTATTCAGTTGGGTGGGAGTGGGACTCATTTATATTATTTTAGTTAAGTTAGGTTAGGTGAAAGATGCATTCTGGGTACCCTTGCACATCGGTATCATGTAATTCTATGTGGCATTTTGTAGTCCACATTTCTACATAGCTTAAATTTTATTCAAAATTCAAAAGAATGAAATTCATTCCAATACTATGTCTAAAGTTTCGACTATACTTCTCTTTTTTGGTTTTAAGAGGCGGCATAATACTTTTAATACTACATTTAAACACATTTAGTAGATATTCTGCCCGCCAACGGAACATTCTAAACAGCAAATTGGTCGTTCACGATGAATGCCAGGTTATGAGATTAAAGATAACCTTTCCTGTATTTTACCCTTTTAAACTTCGCTGCGTGAGCGGTCAAATTGACGTATTATTACAATACAATGATAATAGATTACAATGAAGTAAGAAATTCAAGGCCAAGGGTATGTAAACTGCGGTAAGATAGAATCAGCTAATATTTTAATCGCATGAGGGCAAAAAATATTTAGCCCTTTTACCTCAAACGGGCGTGCATTATGACTTTATGATTATAACCGAATGAATAAGGGATATGTGGTAACAGTGGCACTCTTGGACTCCGACCTAGACAAAACATTACCCCTGAAGTTGCTTTTTTGTCTCAATTTATTTGAATACACTCCTCAGATTGGTAATCTTACAGTGGTACATTTTAATCTGATTTGCAGGGGGATAATATTAATGGAAAATGGAGTTTTGCATGGAGATAACCAATTCGAGGAGTGCATTTCAAATAAATTGACCAATCCCAGGGAGGCAAAAAAACAACTTCAGTGGTAATGTTTCGTCTAGATCGGAATCTGGTTCCAAAATATATGTTATGACATGGGGTATAATGTCGGATAGCCTTACATCGGGCGTCGGGTACGATATACAGACCAATCAAGAAACCTTGTGCGAAAATCAAATTCAAAATATAAGTACAATTTTTGTAAACTGCTGTCTTTTCGCAACGGTGTGTACTACTGTGTACATTGTTTGTGAGATAAATTGTAAACAAACTCGAATTTTAAACAGAGTTAACAGGCAGAGGCAAAAAACGGAAGACCTACTTATGGTAAGTAATGATAAAATAATAAATTATGTAAATAGAACAGTTTCATTATGATAATCAAAGCAAGTTTTCAAAAAATAGTGTCAACCGTCAACTGTTTCGCCTTAAGTAATTTTATTTTAACTTCCTTGTTCGTTGTCTGTCGTTTTTCTAGATCAACGTGAATGGATAGTGGTCGTGTCGTGGAATACGTCCAACATTTGAGCTTGTTTTGCTTTTGAGAACACCTGGAAATTCTGTATAGGATTCTCGGACTTATACCAGCCACCAGAGAAGTATATAGAGGATCAAAGAGACGTTTGTTAATTGCTGACTATCCATATCATTCTGCCTTCCTACGTCTACCTGGACCTAGACCTAATAGTAATAATAATATTGGCCCTACACACATACTATTCAGTGTTTTTTGGTCAAAGTAATACATGAGTACCAAACCATCACATCGTCATTTAATGGGTGATGGTTTTATATGTTATAGATGCAGAAAAAAAATTACTTTGAAATTAATTCTAACATTGGTTTCAAAAACCAACTGGATCACCATCAAATATTCGGCATCATCGAGGCCGGTATTACATTTTTCTTGTATCAACGGGGGCAGATACCGTTGCCATTTGAACGCTTACACCTGTGTCCCCAAGAAGGTGTCACTCATGCCGAAAATACCGATGGAAATACAACAGATAGAACGCTGACGAACAATATGGAACATACTCAAATACCCGAATTTAGTGAACGGCTACTGAAAATTCAAAGCATACTCCCTGTCCCAGATGATAACAAGCCTAGAGCCCTACATAATAGGGAGCGAATGAGATTTATGGTAAGATTTTGTTATGTTCGAATTATCATGCATCGTTTGTGGAAGGGATAAACAATAAAAATACAGGGGCCATGTATAATATAAAAAATAATGATAGAGGGGTAATTTTATAGGATAAACTATAAACATAGAGGGACAATTTTATAGGAAAGACAATACACGTACAGGGGCCATTTTAGAGGATAAACAATAAACATACAGGGGCGTTTTATAAGGTAGAAAATAAACATACAGGGACAATTTCATTTTGTATAGCCATTTTCAATTTGAATGTCATGTTTCTCTCTGTGCAGAATGCAAGAAATAAAGTTGTTATTTCGTTCTCTGCGGTTTTCCAGATATCTCGGAATCATGCTTACAGCTTGTCCCTGATCTTTGAAAACTTTCTGTAGTAGAGTAATGATAGGAAATCATTGACAGCACTCTCAAGCTGTTTAAAGACATCGCAATTCACTCACATCTAAATTATTTCAAATTCGTACTGTCATTACTCTGATTACTATGTTAATGGAATACTAGACTGTATTCTTTAATAGTATGTTTGTGTTTATTTTTTTCGGCAGATTAAACAGAAAAAATTAATGCAACAACAAAAGAGAGAGATTCACAGTAAAACAGAAATGTTTAAGAAAGAATCATATGCTAAAAAGACAGTTGGTCTTGCTTTGGAGGTAAATTAATTTCTTTTAGTCGAATTCGAAATTTCAGGTTAAAAAAATACAAGAATAGTCCACGTAAAATAAATTGGTTGTACAGAGATTGCGGTCCATTTTTGTCGAATGTGGAGAATCAAAACTAGAGGACCTAGGAATTATGGCCATAATACTTCTGTTCGGGCCTTCTGTACATTCTCCAAAAGAAATAATTCGTTTTGAAATAGATGAACTTGGGTCTAATTTTGCGTCTGATACGAATGGGTTCCCGTTCCCTACCAGCTCTTTTGAAAATCCAGAACAAGCTTCGTCACTCATACGAAACTTTTACAAGTAAGTTTTTATTGCTACTACTTCAAATGTGTAAGAGTCCAACCAGAATAAACCGTTTGTAAATGGAGTAGAAAAGAAGCGGCGTAGACCTATTTCCTGCGAATTGGGTTGGCTTGGCTCCAAGTTTAAATCGGTAAACAAAAAATAAGACACATGTATTGTTGGTGACATAAAATTTTTCCATCCCCATAAGGGGAATGGATAGACGGAGCAATCCTATTTTCTAATGGGAATGTCCCATATACCCCTAGAACATATCCTGAAAGTTTGACGTCAGCATCTTAATCCGTTTTTGAGTTATCGTGTAAACGGACGGACGTACAGACAGACGAAAGGAAGTGATAAAGAAGCTAAGCCGCTTCTTAATAATTACAGCCACCTAGCTAATACCCTTTAACCCTTATTTGAGATTTTTTAATCTTTAAATTATTCGACTGCGCTTAAAATATCATCATTTACTGTAGGAGCTTAATACTATCTCCAGACTTCCTGGATTTCACTTCCAAGTCTTTGACCACGACGTACACACACATATGTTTGCAGACCAAAGCTGAACTCAATAACAAATGCGAGGAATTAATTCGTTTGGAAAATATGATATCAAATAGTTGGATTAACTCAAGACCAAACAAGAAACTACTGCGTATAAAGTTAACTCGACCTTCTGGAACATCTTTAAAATATGAAAGAATTTCACCGATTGCTAATAATGATAATTATTTATTCGACAAAAATTCGCTTTGTTTTTATCAAATACCTTTGAGATTCAAAGGAGTAAAATGTAAAAGCAAACCTGTAATGTAATTTAACAAACACCGATGGTAAGAACAATAATCGTGTTTCATGTGCTTCGTTTTGCAGATTCACATTATCAATGACTACAGAGTTTCAGTATTGTATTGTGACTGTTGAACTCGTAATTTGATTGACAGGTATAATTTTTTAACAGAGTAATTTAGGTGTCTTATTAGATAATTGTTTCACTAATTCTTAAACGTGGGACCATTGAACTGACTCCATTTGGAAGAATGTTACAGTGTATCTCAACGTTAAAGGAAGGTTCATTTTATGAGCATATTAAAAAATTGGTTAACAGTTAAGGTCAAATAAGTTATTATGAGTACCAAATCATTTCGTTTTTTGAAATGTAATTTGTTTTGCGTGATTATTACTATTATTATCTATCGATTGAACAAAGGTAGCATATTATTATTCTTATTTCTTTTGTAGATTTTATCTTGTTTGTGGTTCAAAATCCCTAGGATTTGAACGAACAGTTATTTCAATCACTTCCACCTTATTATAAATCATGTCAACATTACTTTATACGCTTGTTTATTCATACTTTATAGGAGTGCTACTTAATAGATAAATGTTCTAGCGAGTTGTGTATTCTCTTGTGTTTATGTTAATACTTACTAAACAATTTTCAAATAACTACTTAAATAATTAACAAGAACCTTATGTTTATGTAGTAATTAATTGTACAGGTGACTTATTTATAAGTTACTTCGTTATTGTACAAATGCAAAGTAATCATAATGAAATTCAAGCTCCATTAATTAAAAACAAAACATGTACAATAATAATGTTTTTGTGTATACTTGACATTGCTTCCGCTTGCATATATGACAGTTATCATCATTAGTATTTATATTATCTAGTATTATTATCATAAAAAACTTCACATTTACATTCGTCAAACATACCAGTGTTAAGAAACAAAATTGTTTATTGGGCAAAAGCCCAAGATCCAGCTTGACCGACACATAAACCGTCTTCGTCAAATGTAGCTAAAGTTAGTTGATTTAGTTTGTTGCTTAAGCAAGATGTCTCATCCCCACATTGCGTTACTGTTTTAAGAGATGCTAAAAAGTCTGTAAAACAAAGAAAGAGTTATTACACTGATAGTTATTTACGTGTCATAATATGTCAATTATATTTGGTTTAGCCGTATTACCACCGTCGATTTCAGAAGCTTCGGTTGGGGCTGCGTCAATTTCGTCTCCAGAGTCTAATTGGCTATTTCGACTTCTAGCTCGATGAAATCGTGTGATTAGAGCGTCCATCATAGGTGCCTGCTTAGAAAAAATCTGAAGCATTTTGCTATTTCTACTTTCCGGTTCCGAAAATTGGAGAAAGAGACAGGGAAAACAATTCGGGTTGGATTCATGGGATGGCCAACCCAGCTCTACTTTAAAAGATTCGAAACGAGCTCCTACCAATATCCTCTGAAAATTAAGATAATCCTCGTTAAATACGCACATGAAAGTGTTAACAGAGCTAATATTATGTGTAGTTGGCAGATATCAAAGAACTTACATTTCTATAATAGTCTATTACGTGAAGGCTGTGACTGTTTATTGCCACCAAAACAAAATTGTCGGGATGATCTAGAAACGACCAAAGACCCTTAGCAGGACTCTCAACTTGACCATGAAACATAGCACTCCTAAAATGTTAGAAAAATGTTACCACATATATTATGAAGAATTTGACTATATTATGCATGTTTTTGTGTGTTAAATAGTAAACATTTAATTTAGTTTCTACATTTTTATGATATAACAATATGAAACTTTTATTCCTCTAAAATTACGCGTATGATCATGATATCATGTATTACGGTAAATTCCAGTGAAAGTTGGTGAAAGTTTCATTGGAAGTTAAAAAGTTAAAGCCTTGCATTTACTCGTCGATTACTGTACAATGGGAAACACGAAATTGTTTTAACAACTGATAATCTCACCCGTAATATGGAAGAGACCAGCACAACTCCAGATATTTCCGGACTAACTTTCTGGACGGTGTGGTAGGCGGAATACGTCGGAAATTTTCCATTAAGAGATACGACGGGGAATTCTTTTTTCTTCCGAGTAAAATTGATGGAATCCATGTAGCTTCACATACATGTTCTGGTAAAAATTGGCGTTGGTTTTGTCTGCGAGTGAGTCGTCGCAAAAAATAAAACAATTAGTCAAAAATCCTGTCACATAATGTTTGAATATTTTAATTTTGCAAAATTTACGACTAACTTATTATACCTGAAGAAATCTAACGTATGAAGATCAGGATTGAAAGAGCCCATTTCGATTCCTGCTTGCAAAGCACCTAAAGTAGAGTAATCGTCAACTTCACATGGGTATCGTCCGCTGAGTATGTTGTGTCGAGCTTCCACATAAAATAACTCCAAAATTTTCCCGTCTTTTATGCGCATTTCTTCTCTCTTCGTGAGGAACGCCGATCGACGAAGGCAGATCCTGGGGTCATCGGATTCAGCTTCTAAATGGGTGGCCGTACTATAATTGTGAAGCAAACGCTTCCAATTCTTCCGTACTCCTAAAGGCTGTTGGTTCGGCTTTAATTGGACCTCTGCAACAGTTATCATTAGTTTAATCAAACACAATGTTAAATTTCTCTGATTTACAAAATTTCTTCTGATTTTTAGAATGTATTGTTATTTGATAGTAGTTTTACCGAGAAACGAAGAAGCCATCCATAGCGAGAAGACTTCTCCAGCATAAGGCGGTAGAGCCAACTCTTCGCTCTCTACAATGGCTTGAAGCAAATCTTTCGCCGTAACTGAGCTTCCTTTTTCTGGCTCCAATATAACTGCTGTTCCTGTAGCCAGATACACTGCAATCTTGCATCCTGTAAAATAAATTAAACAGTTAGAAATGACATTTTTAATTTAGTTGACAAAAGCCTACGCAAGTGAATGAGCACCAGCATTCATTCTCTATCTCTTATCTAACCGATATAAAAAAATTACCGTATTATAAAGATATTCCTGCCTAAACACAAAACATTCTGGTGAAAGTTGGTGAAAGCGTCAAATGAAGTTACCATATAGAAAGTGAAAGCAAATAGTGCAGTTCTATCATTGCCTCGTACTTATATGATGGATCAAAATTTTGTCAGTAAATGATTTCCTTTTCCTAGAAAGCTACTCGTAGCCTCAATTGGATTTCCTATAGTTGATCTACAATTTCTGCAATAATAAAAGCCAATCGAAAGATGAGCGATGAAATCACACCAATACTATATTTATATAGTATTGGTGATTCTCCATATGTGTATGCTCTGCAAAATTCATATACTCAGTAAAAATGTTATCGATCTATGCTAAATGTTAAGTTCTGTAAGTTCAAAGTTGATGTGTATTGGTATTGAACTTACTTTTGGGGACACGGGGTGTAATTTTTCTTTGATAGTAAGAATCGTCACTCATTGTTTGCGTCTCAACGGAAGTTTTTCTTGGGATGAGTCTATCTTGAAATCCCCCGTCTTCCCCATCGCCTGGAGAGCTTGGATCCCCAGTTCCAATTGCACCAGCACCAGCTCCAATATGTCTTTGAGGAGAAGGTATAAGATTCCCTTTTGACGACAGAGTTGTATTTCCATTACCGCGGTCTCTTTCTCGCAATCGTTCTCTCTCTTCCATCATGTAATCACTAATTTTCACACCAACACAGATCAACGCCACTGTAACACCAATATTAAAACTTTCTCCACTTGCCTTGTAACCTAAGCCTGACTTTCCCTCTGTGCACTAACTGACAATCCAAAAGGAGAGAAAAGCTCCAAGATATATCTGGATGAGATTGAAATTTTGAACACCTCAGTATCAATCATTTATAAACGCAGAAGAAATGACGCGCTCTTGAAATATAAGACGATTTCTTCATTTTTCTTTCGGGTCGCACACTTCCATTAATGCCACGATATTTAGAAGCGTTTTCCTTCAAAATTTTTTTCAGTTGTTTATTAATTCTGTTTCTGGTATGTTCAAATACGTCATTTTTGTCAGTTTTGATTGTGAGTATACTCGTAAGTTGTAAGGGAACATAATTGTCACTGACTATGATATCTTACTGACACAGACACAAAAATTTTAGCTTTACTGCCTTCATTTTCAATATTAGGCCTAGAAGATGCTAACTTGACATCATGAATCATTATTTTGGGTAATAGTTCAAAGTTCAACTATTAATTATCCCACCCACCATGCACCACACATAAATCTTGATGTAACCATCACCAATCAGAAATTTGATAGATGCTGGCTAGGCTGTACGTGAGTATAACAGACAATATTCTTGTAGGATTTATTCACTAACCGATATCTCTTTGTTAACAATTTCTTTTATTGTTTTTACAATGCAATTTTAGAAAATTTTGTGTGATATGACTAAAGTGGATTGGGAAAGAAAAATCAACGTAGTGTATTAAGTGAAAGTGAGTATTTTCCCCATTCAAAAGCGTGAAGTTGAACTAGCCATTAACAATAACTGCACGTCACACATTTAACATGATTTAACTATACATTGCACCTTTTTGTTTACGTTTGGGACAAAAATTATCATAAACTTTTTTTAAACTATGTAATTTCCAATTTTCGGGGATGTTGCCTTTAATATTTGGAAATATCTGCAATAGTTATCTGTAAATAAAAACTTTATCTTCACGAAAAGTAGGACACTAAAACTATTAACAAAAAGTGTAAAAATTGTTGGAAAAACAAAAACTTTACGCGTATAGTTTCGATGACCTTAAGTCACTCACATATTCACGTAATCAATTCATTGTAATTTTTTGGGGCACCTACACAGATAATTTTTACAGTTCAAATTGTTGACGAGTAAACAAATATGTAGGCACAAAATACATTAGCCAACAATAGTGGTAGGAACAGGAACAATAGAAGGAATAACTTTCTTAAATTGAGATAGGAGAAAGTGTCTTTCACTTTGCAGTTCTGCCATTCTCAATTCTCACTTCACTACTGTTTTTATCGATTTCTCTATCTAGGACTCTTACTAGGGACGGTTCCACAACAGATCCACAAAGGTGGCGCGGGCAACTTCATGAAATAGTAAACATTAGCTTCCTTGTACTACACGGAATATTGGGACAGTGGGAGTCACTTCTCCCAGTTCTCCCGGATAACCCGAACTATTAATTAGTGTGGTACAGTATGCTGTATCCGTGTATGTATATGCATATAGTCCTTGTGAAAGTGAAGTAAATCGACTCCAGAAGACTTGACTGCTGACTGAATCCACGAAATGATGAGCCGGATGATTATATGAAATAATGCACGATGCGAACTTTATCAAATTCTTGTCCCTGACAAATTCACACAAGCAAAATATAATTTTAGGTATTTTAAAATGGATAAAATATATTTTCCTTGTTTCTTTACCATTCCATCTACTCTATACTTAAAATTCGTTTGTTTTAAGAGTCTTATCTTTTAGTCAACCATGGAAAAGGTTATTTCACCCCAAAACTGTAATTGATAGTTAAGTAAAATCACTAAAACCCATAATTCATTTTATTGAGTATAATAGTACTTATATAGTAGGAAAATGAAGTCATTAAGGATAAGTCCTGTTTAGAAAAAAAAAATTTAAGAATAATCTAACACTTCACCTTACTTTACTACCTCGAAGCCTCGAAGACAGGGGCATAGGGTTGTCCAGATATTACTGGTCGATTTCAATCCCGCTTTCATGTAAAAATGACATTTCCCCCTTTCAAGCTTTTTCAAGGATTTTTATTTCATTTTCAGTATTATGCAAATTCATTCGAGGTGAAAGTAGGGGAAAGTTTAATGTTTTGGAATAGATGAAAAAAATTGGCTGATGATTAATGATGGGGCAATGATGATTAAATGCTTGTCACCCATGACCTTGACCATGAAGATATAATTGCGATAATCGTTTCACATTATCATGAAGCAATTAAATTTTAATAAGTCAGTAATCAATGAGAAAAATATACATCCATGAAATCACCAACGAATATCAAACTTTAATTTTTTGGATCATTTTAAAAGATAAAATGATAAGAAACACTATAATAATAATTATATGCAAAATGGAATGCATCGGTTAATTTCTTAACTCATTTACGAACAAACAAAATTATTATTTCGTTCGCTTTAACCTTTACAGTCATTGCAACATAAAATAACCAATTTCGCAACATCATCATACCGTCTCATCCGATTATATATTTCTAGGTACAATATACTCTTATTCATCACTTAATAAATGCACACAACACTAGAATTTCATTTGGGCTGTCTTAACTTTATAGCTACACTCAGCACCAAACTACCTCGCCTCTGAGTTGATTTGACATTGTACAATAACCACTGCGTAACAAGCACTCATGGTATTACTATTTAAGATTTTTCAATTTTAACATTTGTACATGTACATGGACTGGACAGGAACAGGCATAGCAGACATAACAATTCACAGTATTATAATAAGGGCGTCAGAACGCACATTTACGTATAAATTAATAACATTTATTATCAAGCTAGGCGTATAAGATAGTTTGCTACTAATTTCACTAATTTCATAAGTAGGTATTAAATCATTGGTCTTTTTTCTTTTGCTTCTTTGGCTTTGACTTTGTTTTCGATGAGGATGTTGGGCTTCCAGGTTTTGATGCGGGTTTTATTTCCGCTTTAGCTTCACTGGCATTTTCAATTTTACCATCTCCACTATTTGTGGGACTGGCAGATCCTTTAGTGTCGTCCAACATCTCTGCAGAGTATCCAAACTCATTGACTCGTGTTGGATCGATTCGATAAATATAACGTTGATAAAGGTAAATGAAGAATATAACGTCGTCTCGTAGACATCCGATCCGATACATTGTTGGCATCTTAATAACGAAGGCAAATATGTCATCAATAAAAGTATTGAGAAATTTATATGATAGCATTCGCCATGGAAGATGAGCTACAGACTTCAATTTATAGTTTATGAAGAGTTGAGGAGTCATCATTATAAATCCTACATAACACAACCAAAAAATGTAAATGTCTTTCTTCCCTCATTCATACTCAATACTTACTCTGACATTTAGATAAAGCACAATACTTACCAAAAGTAAGGAGGAATCCGTACAGCATACTTAATACCCAAGAATACCATCCTTTGTGTTCCAAGTACAATAGAGAATAAACGGCGTATCCGACTAAAAGTGGAAACAGGGCCCAAGAGAGATACTTGAAGGCTAATAGATCATACTGTCTGGTACTAGACTCAACGTATGACCCTTTATCGGAAAGTTTAACGCGAGGAAAGATTCCCAATATTAAGTTTTCCTTGTCAAGTTTGATATCCATAACCTAAAACAAGTCCAAAATCAATTATAATCGAATTTGAACCACAGTAAACGGAATTATAATGTGCTAAGCGTATTTTGATAGGCATGTCTAGGATTACCTTATTAATTTTCCAGATTTCAATAAGAAGACCGGCGAAAACACTGACACGAATAACGAAGTTTGTTTCGTTATCCATTACATAAAGAAGCACAATTAATGACTGGAAAACATTGAAGAATACTGATCGCACAGACAGACCTTCCAAACTCTTACGATTATTCCAAAATTGTATATCTGAATTGCAGAACCACACCAATTAATTACTGTCAAAAAATATGGTAATAGTTTCGTAACATATTGATTTTATTTTACTAAGTGAAAAATGTACCGTTTTTAAAGGCCAGAAATTCGAAGATACTGTGTAGAATTGACACAGCAAAAGTCAAGCCCAATAAGTACGGATTAGTATCAAGAATGGCTTCTTTTAAGGCATCCTGGTCGTCTTCGTCATCATCTTGACCAGCTAAAAGGTTAGCACTCCATTGATTTCTCATAGATTGTGCTGCATAAATCTGCCATTTAAACAAGGATAAGGGCTGGAACGTGATAGTTATAGGTAGGCTCCTGATGAAAAACAATTAGAACATCAATGCTTACTCTGTAAATGTTATACACATATAGAAAAATATCTCTTTATTACGGTGTGGAGGAATTTATTGGGTTGTAATCTTTCATGAGATTCCAATACTCGTTGTAAAACAAAACTGGCTGATATTTCAATTCGTTTGGAATGAACTTAATATAATCATTCAAAGGAGAAGGAACTGATCCCATCGTCCAGGCTGTCCAATCCGTGACCAAATTAATGGTAATATTAGGGTGCCAATGTGATACAATTTCAGAAGACATCTTTTTTGCTTTCTATGTAGGTACATCATAGAAACGATTTTAATACAACGCCTTGAATTTATAAGTATTTTGAAGGGCAAGAAGTATGACAGCAAACCTCTTGTTCTTCTAAACTCGCTGTTGTTTCTCCAGTAAGAAGATTATGAGTTTTGGCATATCTCTTCTTCTTAAACTTATTAAGCATTTTAATTCCATGAACAGTCTTAGACTTTGAATATAGATGCTTTTCAGAAGGATCAGGAGAAAGTCCAAAGGGCACAAGAAAGGTGTGAAGGTAGATGGAACCATTATTTTGCACTTTCTGTGAATAAGATCCAATACCAACCAATACAAAAATTACAATTACTTTTCAATTTACAAGATCATAGCAGTAAAGGTAACAAATAAATTATGGATATGCACATTTTATCATTTTGTGGCGTCCAAGTTTTTATTTCAAAGAAAAAAGCAAGCAAACATTGAAACAAATTACAATAGAAGACCCATAAATCCCCCCTACAACTATAATGTAATTTAACACATTGAAATACTACGGAAGAACGCTGTAATTTATATACTACAATAATTAAAGAGTAGACAGATGATAGGAAAAGTAAAGAAGCGGCAGTTTTTGCAACAGTATTTTGAGACAGCCAAGCTACCAACATTGGACGAGATGTGCGTGAAGACACCAACAGAAATGAGGACGACGGAAGCAACGTTTCAAGTAGAAATCTAAGAAATACCTTAGAGACCGGCACTTCCACTGCGTAAGTAAACGAGCCGTCCGAATTCGGTCCACCATACCAATCCCCATAAATCAGTCCTTCCTGCTTCCAGATCAGTTTTGCATTAGTAAAATTTCGTATGGAGTGATTATCTTCAGATACATATACATACATGTCCTGCAAATCAAAAAAAAAATATTCAATTTCCTATTCATATTTAAAAATTCAATGAGTTTTATGAAGTGGTTGATAAGTTGTGATCCTACAAATTCCGTGCCGTTGGGGAAAACATTTGACGAAGCCAGACTTGCAGGCGCTTGAACTTTTCCACTCCCATCTGTTGTTGTTGCTGGTTTACCAGCATTTGATCGAATGAAGTACATTATAAAGTAGACTACAAGCGCCCTCATTATCAATGACTTAACAATGGCCATAAATTTCTCCAAGGGGGTTGCTTGATACTGCTCTCGTGCTCTATCCACTTCTTCGTCAAACGTCAGCTAGATACATGCAAATTGGTTTTTTTAGATAAATGAAAATAGCAAATGCTTCTCACAGAAATTAATTTAAGATTAAGAAATATACTGCATTCATTTCATATTTGGAATAACGAGAATGTTATCAAATGCATACTTCTCTGTCTGGAGCAGCAACTTCGTCCTCTCCATTTTGTGACACATCACTTAGGGCATTTTCCCTCGCACCACCTTGATTCCTACGTCGAAGCTCGACTCCAGACCCTTCCCCCTCGTCATCATTAGTAACGTCTTCAATCCTTACCATTTTACTTAGTTTATCGACGGAACTATTGAGATCTGCGATTTAAAAAACACATACGCGATTAAATCGTTAAATAGAGGGTGGTAGTAACACAATACTAAATTATATGTTTAATTTTTAGAAATAAATATGTGGTAAACCTGATAGATAGCAAATTATGAATTTTAATACTCTGCTGGTTTTTATTTTGATTTTAATATTGTTTTGTTTAAGCAAGAATCATTGATTTATAGCATAGCCTATATAGCCTCTTTTAAATATTTTTTACTTTCAGCTACACTGTATTTAAAAACGAAATAGTACATGCCGGGCACTCCTTTTGGAATTCGGATTAAGTCTACTAAGACACCACAGCGCAAATGAAAGCCGGAAAAAATATACCTGATGCTGCTGGTGCAGCAGATACATCCACTAACAAGAAATTGCGCTGCAAATAATAATATTCGGTTTGACTTGAGTGCACCCGGAATTTTCGGATAATTCAGGTACTGCTAATTAGACCTTATAATATATTATTAAAAATGGTCGCGTTTTTTACAGACAAGGTATGATGGTACTGTAATAAAGTTTGCATGAGCATCTACGTCTACAATTTCTTAATAAAAAATACTTTGTAACGCGTCTTGCATGCATAAATTGCATAATATAACAGTTGTTAGCACTATATTTACAGTCTACTCTACTCCACATAGCAGATCCGACGATCATTTCTTATGCACAAAAGACAGAAACAACCCGGATTTAATCTTCTGTTCTGTACGAAACAACCCATAGCGAATAAGACGTATCTTAATACTAGTAAAAAATAGTAAAAACGAATAAATGTTCTTTAATACAAGTGAAT